>PVKP010020074.1:0-41336 GCA_004027715.1 Plecturocebus donacophilus | reverse complement strand
ATAAGAAACAAAGAGGGACATTACATGGTGGTGAAAGGATCAATGCAACAAGAAGAGCTAACGATCCTAAATATATATGCACCCATTACAGGAGCACCCAGATACATAGGGCAAGTTCTTAATGACTTACAAAGAGACTTAGACTCCCACACAATAATAGTGGGAGACTTGAACATTACACTGTCAATATTAGACAGATGAACGAGATAGAAAATTAACAAGGATATCCAGGAATTGAACTCAGACCTGGAACAAGTAAACTTAACAAATATTTACAGAACTCTCCACCCCAAATCCACAAAACATACATTTTTCTCAGTATCACATTACACCTATTTTAAAAGTGACCACATAATTGGAAGTAAATCACTCCCCAGCAATTGCATGGCATTTCACAGGTTTAAATAAAATATTGGTTGGCTGCTTATTTGTTATTTTCATCCCCTATTCCTTCCTGTCTCCATTGTTAAGCACAATTATTGGCATAAAAGAGGTTTTTAATACCCATTTTTAGACTGCATTCTACCCTGGGCTATAGAACAAGAATTCTGTTCTCCCTCCCTCTTTCTCTTCCTCTTTCTTTCTCTCTTTCATTCTTTTTTTTCTTTTTCTTTTGCTCTTTCTTTCTCCTTTTCTTTTTCTTTCTAAAAAATAAAAATAAAGAGTTCTATATATATTTGAGATTTTAATCTCTTATCAGATATATAATTTCAAAATTCTTCCATTTCATAGGCTACCTTTTCTCTCTGTTGACAGACGTCCTTTGATACACGTAAGTTCTTAATTTTCTTGAAGTCTAATTTGTCTGTTTTTCTTTTGTTGCCTATACTTTTAGTGTCATATCCAAGAAATCACTGCCAGATACAATGCTGTGAGGTTTTTGCCCTCTTTTTCTGCAAAAAAGGTTTACAGTTTTATATCTTACCTTTAACTCTCTCAGGCACTTTGAATTAATTTTTGTATACAGTGTTATGTAAGGCTCCTACTTCATTCTTTTACGTGTGAATATCCAGTTGCCCAAGCATCATTTGTTTAAAAGATTGCTCTTTTCCTATTAAATTGTCTTGGACCCCAAAAAATCAACTGACCTTAAATGCAAAGGTTTATTTCTGAATTTTCAATTCTCTTCTATTGGTCTTTATGTCTACCTGATGTCAGTAATACACTGCCTTGATTACTGCTGCCTTGTGGTAAGTCTTAAAAGTAGGAAGTGTGAGTCCTCCAACTTTTGTTCTTTCTCAAGACTGCTTTGGCTGTTTGGGGCTCTCTTGAGATTCCACATGAATTTTTGGATAGATTTTTCTATTTCTGCAAGAAACACCTTTAGGATTTTGACAGAATTTCATTGAATATGATCTCTCTGGGTAGTACTGACATCTTAACAATATTAAATTTTCTAATCCATGAATATGGGAAGTAGTTCCAGCTGTTTGTCTTAATTTCTTTCAGCAATATTTTGTAGTTTTCAATGTTTAAGTTTTATCTCCTTGGTTCATGCCTAAGTATTTTGTTGTTTTTGATGCTATTGTAAATGGTATTGTTTTCTCAATTTCCTGAAAGATTGTTAACAGACTGCTCAATTAACAGGCTGTACATCTGTGTTTTAACTTTGTATTCTGCTAAACTGCTAAATTTGTTCTAAAAGTTTTTTTTGTGAAATCTTTAGGTTTCCACATATAAGATCACTGTAAACAGAGATAATTTTTATTTCCTTTCCAATTTGGATGTCTTTTCTTTTTCTTGCCTAACTGCTCTGGTCAGCAATTCCAATTCTGTTGAATAGAAGTGATAAAAGCAGGTATCCTTGCCCTGTTCTTAGAAGAAAGTTTTCAGTCTTTCACCATTGAGTATGATGTTCATTGTGGGTTTTTCATATATGGCTTTCATTACACTGAGGTAGTTTCCTACTGTTCCAAGTTTATTGAGTGTTTTTATCATGAAAGGGTGTTAAATTATGTCAAATGCTTTTTCTGATCGTTGGAATGATCATACAGCTTTTCCCCATCATTTTGTTAATGTGGTGTATTACATTAATTGATTTTCCTATGTTGAATCATCTTAACATTTCAAGCATAAATCCTACTTGATTATGGTATATGATCCCTTTATCATGCTGCTGAATGTTGTTTACTAATATAAGGATTTTTGCACCCAGTGTTCATATGAGATATTGGCCTGTAGTTTTCTTGCAGTGTCTTCTTCTGGCTTTGTACTGGTTTTGCTGGCTTTACAGAATGAATTAGGAAGTCTTCTCTCCTCTCTAATTTGTTGGAAAAGTTTGAGAAAGAATGATATTAGTTCTTTTTTAAATATTTGGCAGAAATCCCCACTGAAACCACAAGGTCCAGGGCTTTTCTTTGTTGGGGAAATTTTAACTACTGATTCAATCTCCTTACCAGTTATAGGTTTATTCAGTTTTCCTATTTCTTCATGATTCTGTCTTGGGAGGTTTTGTGTTCTAGAAATTCAGCCTTTTCATCTAGGTCATCCAATTTGTTGGCATATTGTTCATAGTACTCTCTTATAATTCTTTTTATTTCTGTAGACTTAGTAGTAACGTACCCACTTTCATTTCTGATTTTGGTAATTTGAGTCTTTTTTCTTAGTCCACCTAGCCAAAATATTAGGGTTATCTGACAAAGTCTAGTATTGTTCCCTACTATTAATCTCCATTTGAAGCAGTTTTTTATTAAACTTAAATGATGAAACTACCCTAAATGTCCTTATAACTTAAGCATATTTTTGTACTGTGTTTGAAAATTCATAGTAAAGACACATTTTAAAAAACTGATCTCCCATCCAAATCTCCATACCTTTACTATTATACTTCATCAGTGGGGGGAAAAAATACAGAGTCCACAGCAGATCCAAAATTAGCTCACCTACATCAACATACCTAAGATATCGTAGTCCTTGATGTCTTTACCTATACATTAAGGAGGAAACAGAATGTAATCCTACTGAACTCAGTAGGTCAATATATGGAGAGAACCAACTTTCCAAAATAGCTCTTTGAGGTTTCTCTAAGAAAAAGAAATAGGAAACAAAATGTAATCTTATCACATGTTCCAAAGGTATGCTATGTGCCAAATAATTGTTTGCTAACAGCTTAAGTCAACCAAAAACTCTGCAATAGTCATCTTTACTATGTATGGGGCAGCAATTTTTCTGTGAAGGGCCAGAAAGTAAATATTTTACTTTTAACTGGCCATATGGTCTCTTATCAAAACTACACAGGTACTTTACTCTGTCATACTATAGGAGCCACAGACAGGGCTGTGTTGTGTTTCAACACTACTTTACAATACAGATGGAGGGCAGCATTTGACCTGTGAGCTGCAGTTTGCAGACCCTGATCTATACTCTCTAGAGCCTACTTCCTAATGCAGATGGAAAAAATGACAGGTTACCAAATGAGATAACTAGAGAACAAAATACATTATTTCCTTTATTCTTCTGCTAACCCCAAAACTTTTAATAAAAATTAGATTTTAAAAAATTAATTATTACCATTTTTAGGTGTGATAAAGGTGATAAACTTTTTAAAAGAACGCTTATGTTTTAGGATACATATTAAATATTTACTAAATATGGTAAATATTTAATATCTATTAATATATATTAAATATGGTATCTATCTAGATCTGCTTCAAAATAATTCAGTAGGGGGAATGGAAGGAAAGGTGTATAGATAAAACTGGCAATGAATATTAATTGAAGTGGGGTGATGGGTACATAAGATTCATTATACTAGTCTCCCTACTTTTTAATATGTTTAATATTTCTAATGATAAAAATAACATATTACTTTATAAACAAGCTGGCAAATTATGAATGACAAATCTAAGTACATTTGCAAAATTTACTATTTTCTCCACTTCAGCACTACTGACATTTAAAGCCAGATCACTGTTGTGAGAGCTGTCCTGAGCACTGAAGGACATTCAATAGCATCCTTGGCTTCTATCCTCTAGACGTTGGTTGTACCTCCTCCACCCACCCACTTGTAACAATTAAAAATGCCTCTGGACAGTTCCAAACGTCCCTTGTGGAATCTAAATGCTCCCAGCTAAAAATCAATATATTAAACAAACTATATAGCTGTTTAATAGGCAATGTTAATTCTTATATCCTAGAAAAATGAGACGTTGATGAACTTTTGTTTTAGTCTTGGGCTATAGTCTTGTTTGAGATAGGGTCTCACTCTTGTCACCCAGGCTGGAGTGCAGTGGTGTGATTTCAGCTCACCGCAGCCTGGGCTTCCTGGGCTCGGGTGATTCTCCTACCTTAGCCTCCCAAGTAGATGAGACTACAGCTATGCACCAGCACATCTGGCTAATTTTTTGTATTTTTAGTAGAGAAAGAGTTTTGCCATGTTGCCTAGGTTGGTCCTGAACTCCTAGGATCAAGCAATTCGCCCACCTCAGCCTCCCAAAGTGCTTGGATTACAGGCATGAACCACTGCACCTGGACAACATTTATATTTTAACTCAATTTTTAAATGCAGTTTTTCCTTTACCAATTGGGAAACTGTTATTAATTGAACCTGATATATAAATATCCCTTTTCACACTTCGACAAATTGCATCTGCTTATAATGAATTTTAAAATAAAAAAGGCATAAAATGGAAATCCAAATGACAAATATGGTAGAAGTCCCATGTATCTCACTGTTCTAGTTAACAGTTTGCAAACTTAAAAATACAATATTTGTAAATATCTAAACTACTGAGACTCACTTCAACTCCCATCTTACCATGTCTATAGTATTAACTAACCATTTATTTTATATTTGAGTACAGTTAAGAAAAAAAAACGCTGGGTACAGTGGCTTACACTTTTAATTCCAACACTTTGGGAGGACCACTTGAGTCCAGGAGTTCGAGACCAAACTGGGCAACACAGTAAGATCTTGTCTTTACAAAAAAATTTTAAAAATTAGCCAAGCATGGTGGCACACATCTGTAGCCCTAGCTACTTGGGAGGCTGAAGTGGGAGAATTGTTTGAGCCTGGGAAGGCAAGGCTGCAGTGAGCCATGATCATGCCACTGCACTCAAGTCAGGGCAACAGAGCAAGACCCTGTATCAAAAAAAAAGAAAATCTGGTCAGGCGTGGTGGCTCATGCCAGTAATCCCAGCATGTTGGGAGGCTGAGGTAGGTGAATCACTCAAGGTCAAGAGTTCAAGATCAGCCTGGCCAACATGGCGAAACCCCGTTCTACTAAAAATACAAAAATTAGCCAGACATGATGGCGCACACCTGTCATCTCAGCTACTTGGGGGGCTGAGGAACAAGAATTGCTTGAACCAGGGAGGTGGAGACTGCAATGGGCCAAGAACATTGCCACTGCATTCCAGCCTGGCAGACAGAGGGAGACTCTGTCTCAAAAAAAAAAAAGGAAAGAAAGAAAATCTACTCTTGCAAAACAGTGCCTATTTCATTCCTAATTCCATAGCTGCAAATCCCTTCTGTAAAACTTCTCATGTGAACAAAAATCTCTAGAAACACAAATATATGAATAATCCCATGCTATCAAGTTGGTGATTAAATTCTGAATCAGGAAGCAGACTTTAAAAAAAAAACTTAGGCAAAAAGAAATGTGGATTTTCAGCTTCTTGCCTTATTAGCTATATAATCAGAAGGGCTTTAGTTTTTCAGTAGTTGTTGCTACTGAAGTTTCTGGAGTCATTAAATTAAAAATCAGATATTCAACTCAAGAAATTTCATACCATTCTACCAAATAAAACTAAAATAATAACAGAATAAAGTAATTACCTTCTATTTACAAAATACTAAAATCAACTTAAGTCTTTCATTACCAAAAAGAACTTATAACACACACTGGGTTCCTAAATTCACAACCAAGAAAGATACAACTTAAAAATTACTAGTGCAAAAGTAAAATCAAATTATATAATCTCATTCATAAAGACATCAGAGTAATAAAACTATTGTATAGTTCATAGATATCTAATATGCTAATTTAAAATTCAAGTTCTTGGGCATGGTGGCTCACACCTGTAATCTCAGCACTTTGGGAGGCTGAGGCAGGCACATCACTTGAAGTCAGGAGTTCGAGACCATCTTGGCCAACATGGCAAAACCCTGTCTCTACTAAAAATACAAAAATTACCCAGGTATGGTAGCAGGCATCTGTAAGTCCAGCTACTGGGGAGGCTGAGACATAAGAATCACTTGAACCCAGGGGGTGGAGGTTGCAGTGAGCTGAGAATGCACCACTGCACTCCTGCCTGGGCAACAAAGTGAGACTCTGCCTCAAAAATAAATAAATAAATAAATTTCAAGTTATTTCTAGTCAACAGAAAATTCCAACATCACAGATGACCTATTTACCCTTAAAAACCACAGGCTCTTTAGTAGCTGTCCAACAATTCAAAATATACACAATTAGGGGAAAAAGTAAAAAGTAACATAAGACTAGAAAAGGCTTCTCTTTGCAAATATGCATCTTTTTAAATTTTTTAATTAGTAAAAACAGGCTGATCCACCAATTTAGCCCTTAGCAATTCAAGTCCTCATTATGCTCTCACAGATGAGAGTGTTTTTTAGACAAAATTGCAACATTCTGCCTAATTTAAATGTGCTAGAATTTTATTTATTCTAAATAAACTTGCACTGTACTAAAATAAGTGTGATTCAAATATATTTTAGTAATGAGTAGTTAAGTAACACAAAGCAAGCCATCCTTCACATTGGAGGTAGAGAAGAGATCCCCAATTTAGACTCCAATGATAGTAAGAAGTGTTTCTCTTGTATGAGAATATATTCTAAATCAAATGAAACATATATACACACATATAGTGATAAACATGCATTATGAGCTCTTCATATATCCACATTAAGGTCAAGAAACAATAAAACTTAAAAAATCCTAATTCAGTTATGACAAAACAACAACAAAAAAGTTTCCAAGTGTCACCAAGATCAGGAAAGATTCTGACCCAGTGGATTTATGTTCCTCTTCCTTAAATTTCCCTACGATGATTCTTGTATGAGCCCATCTTGGCTCCCTAAAACATGATCGTTACACCACAGTAGCATAAAACTCAACTCCAATCTTTACCTAGGACTATGCCTAAAATAGGAAAGGATCACAGAAAGACAAGAAATGTTTCAAGTTGTCTCTGTCAGATTTTTATTTTCAATCAGAAAAGCCTTGGTTGGAAATTAAATTTCAAAAATAAAAACAATCCATCTCATGATATAGAAGTATTATTTCTAGAAAATTAATTTTTACTTAAAATATTTTTCAAGTTTACTTACCTCTGCTTCGACATCCACGTTTTGCTTCAAAAGTAACTTCAAAATGTCAACATGTCCATTCTGACTAGCAGCTTGCATAGCTGTGTGGCCAGCACATTGCCCATTTACCTAAATTTTTTTTTAAAAGAATGAAAGAATGAATGTCACAAATCAGAAACAGGCAATATATATATATAGTGTAAGTTTAAATCTAGTATACTGTATGATTCCATGAAAATAATTTAGGTTGGTGTTCCATATATCATAGTTCAGATAACTATAGTCTTCTTAATTTAGAGAAGGGAGGCAAGCACTGTTTTAAAAAACAAAAGTTCCATTGTCCAAAGAGTTACTAAAGAACTGCTAGGCAATCTGCAAAGTTGAAAGAAGGGAAAGAAGAAGGGAGAAATGAAAGGTAGTAAAGTTAGTTTTGTATATATACTCCTTTTTAGATTAATCTCTGAGTCCATGGTTCAATGAAAAAAGCACTGCAGTGAACAGAAAACTTTTAGAAAAGATACTAGCTACTAGGGATAAATCAATTCAATTCAACAAGAATACCAAACATCAACTTGCAGGCAAACTGCAAGGATAATAAATAAGGGTACATAAATATGTTAGCAAGGTAGGTATATATAACTATTATAAAGCATTAATTTCCAACCCTTCTTTCACTTCAGATGTTGTGTACATGTGTAACTAACCCATGGACATACCCAAGGCCAAGTACAATTCTTTAATTCTACCCGTTTCACTCCCATCCACAAAGATGGTAGCCTGGCCACATGTTTCTATGCTATCTTTCCTGAAACCACACTAAAATGACAATAAAATAATTTAAAACATAAAAATCCATAAAGAGAAAGGGAAAACCTCAGAAAACAATAAAAAGTAACACATCCGTGAAAGAGAGAAAACAGATGGAAAAGCGTTTTCTGACTTTAAAGAGAAGAGGAAGCCAGGTCAGTGTGGTGGCTCACGCCTGTAATCCCAGCACTTTGGGAGGCCAAGGTATGCAGATCACCTGAAGTCAGGAGTTGGAGACTATCCTGGCCAACATGGTGAAACCCCATTTCTACTAAAAATACAAAAGTTAGCCAGTCATGTGGCAGGCGCCTATAATCCTAGCTACTCAGGAGGCTGAGGCAGGAGACTCATTTGAACTCAGGAGGTAGAGGTTGCAGAGAGCTGAGATGATGCCGCTGCACTCCAGCCTGGGTGACAGAGTAAGACTCCATCTCAAAAAAAAAAAAAAAAAGAAAAAGAAAATGTCTTTTTATAAAGACCTATCATTAGTATGCTCAGTAAGGAAAAAGATAATATTGTAACCTCTTTAAACAACAACATGATACTATTTTTTAAAATGTGAAAAGAGCAACCAAAAAAAGCTTAAAATTCAAAACTGATGGAATAATAAAAACCTTGGGAAAAGGGTGGGAAAATTAAGTTAAGGAACCTCCCAGAAAGTGAGTGGGGGAAAGAAAAAAAAAAAACCAGGAAAAAAAAAAAAGAAAATTTGAGGAATACTCCAAGAATAACCAATAAAATAATTACAGAAAATTTGCAGATATGAAAGACATGATTTCCAGTTTTAAAAAGTCAAACACCTAAAGCAGTGGATGAAAACAGATCCATATCAAGGTGCATTATTGTGCAAGTTCTTAATGCTGACCCAAACAAAATATCATCATGTTTGAGAGAAAAAACAGTGAACATGTAAGATTAGGAATCAGAATGGCTTATATCTTCTCAATAGTAGTTCTGGAATTATTCTAAAGGAAAATGATTTCTAACCTAGAAATCCATTCTAATCTAAAACTTAATTGTGAGGTTTAAAAAAAAAAAAACAGATATGAAAGGTCTATTTCCCACACATCCTTTCTCAGAAGCTACTAAAAGCCTTACTTCACCAAAAAGAGAAAATGTAGAAACAAAAAGACAGGGGATACAGAAAACAATAAACACAGCACAGTAGAAAAGAGAAGAGAACCCTCAGGATGATGGGTGAGAAAACACTCCAAGAGGGCATCCAGGGCAGAGGACACCCTGTTCAGATGGAGAGTATCAGAAGGCATAAGAGAAATGTCTCCCAGGAGATGAAAAGGAATACATTTCACCTCATGTACCTGAATGTCTTGAGCAACTGAAGTATGTTACAGTTAAAGAGGAATTTGAGAAGAAATTAAGTATAAGAATACGGATTACTAACAAATAAAAAAATACAAAAATTATGTGTAAGATAAAGAGAGACTGGGAAAGACAACAAGTTAACTTTTAAGAATGAAGAAAATATTCTACACCTTCATAGAGATGTGGACTATGTGAGTGGTATGCATTTATCAAAACTGGCTGATCCACATACTTCACTGTATGAAAATTATACTTCAATTTTTTTTAAATGACAATTATGAATTCTAACTAAAACAAAAAGGTAGGAAAACATAATCTAATATACTCTCAGGTGTATCACTGCCACAGCATAATAGCCACACTGTGGCTATGAATGTCATTTATATAACAAACACAACTGATTCTAATCAAAACAAAATTACAATAAAATAAACATGATGAAGCTGGAAAGAGTGTGTGTTTGTCTCATGGGAATGAGATAGAAGTGGTGAAATAAAGCTAAATCCTCACCTTCCAGAACGAGGTATCAAAAGATCCAGAAAAGGAAAAGATAAAGGAAAGGAAGAAAGAAAATTTAGACATTACAACAGAGGTATACTGGTATGTTACTGGAAAATGTAGAGGTAAATATGAAGGCTATCAGCAAGCTAAGAATAGTTGCCTCTGAAGAACAGGAAAACGGGTGAGAAAGAGGGGATATTGTTTTTCATATAGAAAGATATTTCCCTTTAAGTTTTTAGTATTATGATGCTCTTAAAAAATAACTTTAAAATAAATAAGTAAATGAAGAAAAAAAATTAAGTATAGTAAAATCTAAATCTGCTTGACTAGAATACAAAGGAAATATGACTTTCTTTCAAACACAAAAAACACTTGGTACTTCAACAGTTGAAGCAAATTACTTTTTGTGTTGCTCACAACCAATCAATAAATTGCTGTGCTGTACTGCTGCAACTGATCTCTCTATAATAAAGCTAACTTGTTGAGCTTATAGGAGAAGTAAGACATTAATACTTTACAATTATAAATCTGATATTCAAACTACCTAGCATACTTAAAAACAAACACACAAAGAAAGGTATGGCAACAAAAACCCTTACAACACAGTGAGAGTGATTCAAATTGTCGCTCCAACTACAATCTCTTGGCTGGCACTGAACATAATATTGGGGCCAGCAAGGTTTCAATGCCAAAGTCAAAGCACGATGACTAGAATCAAAACTGCCCACTTAAAAGATGGCTTGCATGAATGGCAAAAACAAAATATAATCTAGGAAGTGTTATAAAATACATGGCCTTTAATTCATCTGCCTTATAAATTGTGAAAGTTATCATTGGGGTGGAGAGGAGTTACATTAAATGTTTTGAAAAGAGGGACTGAAAATTGCTTATATACACAACTGCCATATACTCACAAAAATTAAAAATAAAAAGAAAATTGCTTATAAAACTTATTAAAATATACTTAGATGTCATAAAATGATGTTTACATGAGGAAAAAAAAATCACTGAAATTCTGAAAAAGACACTAGTCATTTAAAAACCAAAATTTAAGTTGTGTCAATCATAAAAAAGGTCATAATGTTAAATACGAAAACGTCAATTTTTTTTAGAAATTCACACTGAAGGATGTCTGATGTTTGCTTTAAAATACCTCACAAAAACAAGAAAGAAGAAATCAATGAAGCTTGTTTAGAAAAATTTTAGTAACTGTTGAAGATAAGGTTCATTATACTATTCTACTTTTTGTAGCTTCAAAATAATTTTTAAAATGCTCACATCCACATCTGGTCTTTTAAGCAAATCTTCCACTTTAGCAACATCTCCATTGGCAGCAGCCTTAACTAATTCTTCATTGAGGTCACCAGATTCTTGGGTTTCAAATAATTTCTTCAAGAGTTGTGAGAGTCTTTCTGTAAAGCATCAAATAAAGCTGCTAATATCGGAGGATCTCAAACCTTAACTACTAAGAAACAATATTTCTATAATCTTTTCCTATTTTATTATTTCTATCATTAATGTTATTTTTCTACTAGCTACAGATAACTACCCACGCAAGTTATAATCACTACTGTATCAAGCTGCACTAAATGCAAGCCCTTAACTATTCCAAGTTTTCTCCTATTCATGTATATCAAACTATAATTTTAGAAAAGGTGGTGCAATTTGTTCTGCACATGTACTCCAGAACTTAAAATACAATTAAAAAAAAATAATGAAAAGAAAATGTAGTGAATTATATATTAATAATAATTCAAGATTTAGAAGTCATAGTAAAAAAAAAAAACTGAATAAACACTTACTATGGGAGTACCACAATGATACAAACTTCCTTTCAGGTTTTAAGCACACTATAGTGACTCTCAGAGCTCAATACTACAGACTTTAAAATAATTCAACAGATCAATGGTTATGATCAAAAGCAACAATATCTGTAATATCTGGGGACATATTCTAGGGACAAACCAATTTTCTTTAGGTTGAAACTAGACATTTAAGTGCTAATAACTTTCAATAAGTGCCAACTGATTGGTTTTGACAAAAACAACAATGAACCAGGGATGAATATACCTAGACTCTTTCGTAAGATATTTTTTTCTAAATAGTATCAATCAATACAGAAGCTACAACGATCTACTCCTTAATTCTTCAGGTACTTATTATAAAGAAGAGAAATCATGAAATAGGGCAAGGGACAAATGACCAAGCAGACCAAGTCCATGTAATTTGAGAGTAGGCTATTAACTGTCCTTCACTCTTTTACTTTGTAGGTAGTCAACCTACTATGACGTCATTTAACCTCAAGGTAAAAATAAACGCTGGATTTAAATTTTAAGCATACTAGCAAATTACAGCAGGAAAGGATTTTTAAAAAAAGGCAGAGGAAGCAGAAAGCAGGACAAAAAGAAAATTGGAATTCACCTAGTGTTTTCCTTTTGTTTCTTACTATTACAGTTACAGTTCTATCTCCTCTGCTGGATGACAACATGTACATACAGCAACTTGTAATATGTTGTAAAATGAACTGTTATATATACAGCTGGAGCACAAGACAGAAATGCTACATGAATGAGTTTACTCAAGCATCCAGCATATTCACATTTTAACATGGTTTTCTACCCACTGTAGCATGTATAATAACCCATTAAATGGTAAGAGAAAAAAATAACTGATACATAAAAATATACCAGGAAGAAAGTCATCCACTAGCAATAACGTTGGAAATATAGGAAAAATAAAGCAGTCTAAGAAAGTGATGTTCTTTGGCAAAAAACAAAAGTTCTCACTAAAGAGCAGAATCTTGAATTTTAGGAATCTTGAAATTCATGTGGAGAATCCCGACATACGCAAGAAAAAGCACACATTTTATGGAACTTCTCCAGGGAGTACGAGTACATCAGCCAGAATAAGGGTTGTTCAACATATTAAAAAAATAAAAATTTTTAGTGAAAGTTTAAAAAGTGGTCAACATTCAAGTAAGGCTGTCTAAGCTGGGACAAAGCCAAGCACATGTACAAGATTATCTGTATATTAGAACTGGGGAATTAGCAAAGATTTTAACGTAAACCACGTTACTTTTAAAGAAACACAATAAAAAACATACCACCAGATGCATTGCTAATGGCTGATCCTGCAGATGCCACCTTGGAAACTGCTGCTGGATTGTATGTCCAAGATGTTCCACAAACTTCCACCTTTAAATCACTGTCTGAATAAATTTGTTGTACTCGGCCAACTTTACCTAAAGTCTTGGGGGAAAAAAATAGATTCATGTTTCCAAGTCTAAAGTACATACCATAAAATCAATCACTAGTTTTTATACGCTTAAAGTAATAATTTTACTTATTACTAATGAAAAAACTTTCAAAGGATAACCATACTGAAATGGGTTATTTGCATAATCATAAATGTTAAAGAATATCATTTAAAATAATGAAACCACTTCCACAAGAATATAAAAGAGACAGGTGATGATAAAGTCTTGGGTTATTTAAATAATTATAAATGTTAAAGAATATATTTTAAAATAATAAAACTACTCCCACAAGAATATAAAAGAGACAAATCATGATAAAGTCTATCTTACTCATATGAGTTCATAAGAATCTATTTCGATATTCAATCCTTCCTTTTTAACCCCATAAGGTATATTCTGAGCTTGCAACTCAAGTAGTCTAAAATCTATCATCAATACAGTCTAAAAAAAGAAAATCTCATTTCTACGAAAAAAAATGAATTTGGCTAAGAAGGGCTCAAGCTTACATCTATGTTTAAACTCTTTTTGGAATCACCTGATTTCTGCCAGTTCCTTCCCTTCCTCATATTCTGAAACCTGTTCATTTTCCCAAAATTTTTTTCCTTAGGTTTTTACTCTTCTTTGTTGAAAAAAATCAACCCACTTTGACAACTATAACCTTTTTTTTTGAAAACACCAAAATTACTCCTCACTCTCACATACACATACCAATTCTAATTTTTTAACTGCCTATTAGACATTTTCACTTGAAAGTTTCCATTATCATCTCAAACTCTATGAGGCTACATTCTCCTTTTTTTTTCCCTCAACTTTTTACTATGGAAAACTTGCAAAAGATACAAAAGTAGACAACAGCATAATGAATCCTCCTACACCCATCAACCATTTGTAACAATTATCAGTTCATGGCTAATCTTGTTTCTTTATTCCTCTACCCATTCCCCCCTCCAGTATTATTTCAGTATGTACCTCCAAACAATAAGAACTTTTTTTAATAACATATCTACAATGCTATTTATTATCAATTCACCCAAAGTTACAATACTTACATATGATCAAATTCCAGTGTTCAAACTTCCAACTACCTCATAAATTATCAATTTTTAAAATTTGTTTAAATCAAGATCCACATAAAGTCCACAAGTACGTTTTTTTCATTGCAAATTATTTGTCGAAAAAACAGTTCCTTTATCTTACAAAGTTCCTTACAATTTGAATTTTACTAATTGTTATAGTTTAATAACTCATCAGCTCTCTGTACACAGTCACCAAGAACCCCTTCAAGTTGGCTGCTAGGTTCTTTTACATGGCCCTAGAAACCATTGATAGCTTCCTTGTTACCTAGTATTAGGCTCATTTTGTTTATCTCTTGTCAAAGAGCTAGAATTAGCCATTTCTTCAAAAAGCTTTGGCTCTTTACTGAGAGAAAGGCTGCTTGAAAACCATAACCTGGGCACTAAGTTTGACTATTACTAAAATAGTCACTGTGGAGGCATTTTCATGAACAGAGCTAGGAAATAAGCGTTTTTGGTTTGAGCATTTTTTCTTTTGTTTTGTTTTAATTTTAAGTTCCAGGATACATGTGCAGAATGTGCAGGTTTGTTGCCTAGGTACACATGTGCCATGGTGGTTTGTTGCAACACTACTATATGCAGTAAGATTTCTGAAAAGCGTCATCAAGGTTTTAGGCCCGGCATGCATTATATTAGGTATCTGTCCTAATGCGCTCACTCCCCTTGCCCCCCACCTCCTGACAGGCCCCGGTATGTATTGTTCCCCTCCCTGTGCCCATGTGTTCTCATTGTGCAACTCCCACTTATGAGTGAGAACATGTGGTGTTTGATTCTCTGTTCCTGTGTTAGTTTGGTGAGGATGATGGCCTCCAGCTTCATCCATGGCCCTGCAAAGGACATGATCTCATTCTTTTTTATGGCTGGAAGAAAATTTTTGCAATCTACCCATCTGACAAAGGTCTAATATCCAGAATCTACAAGGAACTTACACAAATTTACAAAAGAAAAAACAAATAACTCCATCAAAAAGTGGGCAAAGGATACGAACATACACTTCTCAAAAGAAGACATTTGTTTTGTTTTTACAGAAGCATAAATCATGAATTCAAACACTCTTTTGATTCATATGTAAGACTACAGGGTCTTTACCTCCTCTATATTATATCTGCATCTCTTTTTTCCACTCTGGTAATTCTGATTCTCAAAGTCAAAGGAGTAACAGAATTATCACCCAAGTACTCATTTGTTTTTTGGTACATCTAACAATCTCAGAATAACAATATCAACAACACTACATGCAATAAGATTTTTGAAAAGTGTTAAATATTGCATTTCCATGCAGTTCTTGAGGGTCTACCTATAAAAATATAAAGAAAAATTAACTGTGTTTAAAAAATCACTTGGAATTTTCTCTCTACATGGTCATGCTAACAGGAAACATTTAGTTTCATTTGTTTCATTTTCCACTTTTAGGAGTTTCTTTTTAAAATTTAATTTTGTTTTACAATTATATTAAATATGTATGTGATTTCAAATCAAATCTGTAAAACAAGACATATTCGAAGATGTCTCCCTTCCTTCTTTGCCCCTTATATCCTGTTCCCTTTTGATAGAGGTAACGCTTATTTTTAACTTCATAGTTTATCACTGCATTGTCTGTTTTAATACAGTTTGTGTCATCCTAATAGTTACATTTACACACACACATCCTTATTTCTTCACATATATATATATCCTCTTGATTCCCTATTATGTGCAATACTGAAATTAGTCATTCGTGTGTCCTTACCCTTCCTTACCCTCTCTTTCCTAATATTTTGATCTAAAATAATAGTATTTAGTCCCAGTTAATACAACTAAGAGGCAAACAGCATATTAAAATTTTCATGTGCTCGCTCAATTTCCATGCTAGTTTTTACAACTATACATTACATTGTTAGAATATATAATCATTATATATACTACCTTTTCGTTTACAACATTCATTTAATCTTAGTTCAACAAATCAACACATATTCCATGATCACCAGTTCTTCCTTTGATGTCTCTCCAGTCATTTTGGTTATCTAAAATCCATTCTCTAGCAAATTATTCAGAAAGGACTCGTGGGAACAAGATTTCCTGAATTCTTACAGATTCATAGCATAGTTATACCTGAAAGTCAGTTTGGTTATACATAAAATCTTCACCTTGTATTCTTTTCTTGAGTATCTTAAATACTATCTCACTGTTTTCTGGCATAAAACATTGAGATGAGATTTTTTTTCTTAACAGCAAAATAATTTTCTTTCCTTTAGGACCAATAACCTGCCTGGTCTTTTTTCCCGGATACTTTTTCTCTTCTTGAAGATCCAGTTATTTTACCAGAATATAGCCCAGTGTTTGTTATTCTGGGTCAGTTTTCCCAGGTATGCAATGTGCACCTTCAACATTTAGATTCAAATTGTTTTCTTAATTCCAGGAAAATTTTTCTAAAGTTACAAATTTTCAAATTTGTTTCATTTCTTTGGGTTTTGTTTTTCCTTTCCACAAGGATACCTAATATACATACATTGGATATTTCATGTTCGTTGCTTTCTCTGAAATACTTTTCACCTTTTTTATTTTTAAATTTTTCCTATGGTTAGGGTTTTGGTTTCCTTTCTACAAGAATACCTAGTATACATATACTGGATATTTCATGTTTGTTGCTTTCTCTGAAATACTTTTCACCTTTTTTATTTTTAAATTTTTCCTATGGCTTTTATAAATGGCAGAAAAAGATTTAAAAAAAAAATTCCAGCTTTTTCACCTTCTATTTCTCTTAGGCATTATCTGCTGTATTTATTTGCTCTGTATTCCTTCCAACTTAGTCTTTACTTCTAAAATGACTTTTTTACTTCTTTTTAATTATTTCCTATTATAGCACCTCATTTCTAATTATGATTTCATTCTCTTATATTTTTTCATTTTCTTAATTTCTTTTAGCTCATTTTTGGCTTTTTGCATTTTTTTTTTAAAGAGTTAGTCTCATTACATTAGCCCAGACTAAAATGCAGTGGCTATTCACAGGGAAGATCCCATTACTGATCAGCACAAGAGTTTTGACCTGCTCTGTTTCTGACTTGGGCCTCTTCCCCACTCCATAGGCAACCTGGGGTTCACTCAGGAGGTCACCATATCCTTGCCGAAATTAGTGCACACATCCACACTACACCCAGAGCTCTTGGACTCAAGTGATCCTCCTGCCCCAGCCTTGTGAGTAGCTGGGACTACAGGCGCACACCACTGTACTGGTATCCTTTTAGCTGATTATAAATTATGAAAGTATAGTTTTCATAATTTTTCTGTGCATATCTTCCTGATTTACTTTTTTTTTTTTTTTTTTTTTTTGAGACAGAGTATCGCTCTGTTGCCCAGGCTGGAGTACAGTGGCATGACCTCTGCTCATTGCAGCCTCAACCTCCTGGGCTCAAGAGATCCTCTCACCTCAATCTCCCAAGTAGCTGGGACTATGGGCACACATGACCACACCCGGCTAATTTTTGTATTTTTAGTAGAGACAGGGTTTTACCATGTTGTTCAGGCTGGTCTCAACTCCTCAGCTCAAGCAATCCACCCCCGCTTGGCCTCCCAAAGTGCTGGGATTACAGACATGAGCCACCACGTATGGCCTGATATACTTTCATACTTTCATTAACTGTAGAGAAGTTATTCTATTCCTTATTCCCTTTTTTCAATAATAACAGTGTATGGAAATATAACCACGATCTCTTCCAAATTTTATCTGGACCTTCTCCTTCCTTTGTCCCTACTGTCTCTGTCCTACTAAATTTCGTTCCTATTCCCAGCACTTTCTTCTCAAAGTGAAGTTCTGCCTTGGAAGGGAGCTTTGGCTGGTTAGTTTTGAGTTTAAAGCCCCACACTAGTCCCATCCTTTCTGACTTTAGCACGGATTTCTCATCCCAAACTGGAGTCTTCAAGATCCCTCTCAGGTTCAGATGCTGCTAAGACATTTGTCTACCACACTAGCTAATGAATACTGCTAGCTGTTTTGGAGCTTTCCTGTTCTCAGGTCCATCCGATGCCTCATTAATTCTCTCTGCTCCCATACAGAGAGATGCAGACTCAATAGCTGTCAGTGGTTTATCTCTACTCATTCATATTTTACGGTTCAACAGGTTACTCTGTCACTTAGCTTTGTTATAGATGTTTGTAGCTTTTTTGGTTATGCTAATCTAATTGTCTGTTTTTATCAAGAAAATCTGGTAAGATACAAAATCTACAACACCACTACTGGAATTCCAGAATTTCCCTTTAGAATTATCTAGAGGTTTTATTTATACAGCAGTTTGAAATGGCAGAAAGGGTGCTTAGGCTTTAGAATAAGACAGATCTAGGTTCAAAATTCCAGTTCAGAATCGCACCTCTGATTTCCTCATCTTTAAAATAAGGATGCTATACCATCACCCTCTTGTAATATTGCTAAGACAAACAGAGTCTGTATTTGTGTATGCATGTATACATAAACAGGTGTGTACAGCAACTACAAACTGTGAAACGTCTTTGAATAAAAGCACCATAACAACAGAGATTTTATTTTTCTATTTTGTTCACAATTGTTCACTGTTTTTTCTGTATTGTTCACTATTGTCGCCCTACGTAACAGGCACATTATATGTGCTAAAATATCTCCTAAAGAAATTAGACAGAAAGGGTAGATAGACTAACAGAGGGTCAGGACAACAGGAAGGAGGGACTAGGCAGGATGTGAGGGAGGGGGTGAGATAGGGCAGGAACGGAAGAGAAGGAGGTGATGGCCAGAAGAGACTGGACAATACAATAGAGTGGGGGTGACAGGATGCTAAGAGGGATGTGAGATGAAGTACATGAACAGGATGGAGGCACTGAATGGGACTGGAATGGACACAGGACAGGAGCTGAGAAGCTGGATGAGACAGGAGTAGGCAAGGTGGAGAACTATAGAGGAGGACACAGTAAGGTGGAGGGGGAAGAGGGGAAGGGAAACAGAATGAGGCAGCATAAGGGATGGCAGGGTGACAGAGTAGTACCAAAGGTGGGCAGAAGGACAGAAGCAAGGGATATAGACAGGGAAAGAGAAGGATAGTTGAAGAGAGGGCAAAACAAGCAAATTTGTTTGTTGCTGCTGAACATTTGACGAAAAAATGACTAAAAAAATGAACTGTAGCTCTTTGGGAACAAATTCACTCTCTGAGAGCACATACATTTTTAAGCTGCTCTTTCATATTCAAGTTTTAAAGAGGCAGGCCCCCAAATCAGGAAAGCTGCACTGGTCCAGCACTGCTAGAGACTAGATGGGCACAGATCTGTATCATTCTGGGGTTAAGTATCAGGAAAACCACTGCTGACTTGTACCATGTAACATTCTCCAATAACCACTCAATCAAAAAATATTAACTGTAACCTTTTCTGGACCTTCCCAATCTAATTTAACAGAGATAAATTAGAAAACAAAAGGTACAAGTATGTCTAGCTGCCAATGGAGAGTACAACTCTATGAAGTTTCAAGCCAATTTAATATCTACATTAATTTACTTTTAAAATTGACTTAAACATAGTATAATTTCTAGCCCAGAATTATTCTGTAATACTTACTGGAAGCATCGCTTCAGCCCATTCTCCATGCCCTCTTTGTAGAAGTTTAATCCGTTCCAGGTCATAACACACTTGTACGAGATCACCCACTTGAAACTGCGAGGTGCCTCCTTCTGCACCTTGAGCAGCATCCCCACTTCGGACGATATTTGCTTTAGTAAGAACAGCAGGATTGAAGGTCCACCTACAAGATCAAAGCTAAACCTCAAAATGGGTAGGTTTGCTTAATTTTAATTTCAATACAAAATCTGTAAGTACTGAAAATCAAAAGAGTAAGGCAATCTTTTGCGATTATATCCTGAATGATTTCATTTTATACACACACACACACACACACACACACACACACACACATACATATATATTTTGTTTGTTTGTTTTTGTTTTTGAGACAGAGTCCCACTCTGTCACCCAGGCTAGAGTGCAGTGGCATGATCTCAGCTCACTGCAACCTCTGCATCCCGGGTTCAAGTAATTCTCCTGCCTCAGCCTCCCAAGTAGCTGGGATTACAGGCACTCGCCACCACACCCAGCTAATTTTTGTATTTTTAGTAGAGACAGGATTTCACCATGCTAGTCCACTGGTCTCAAACTCCTGAGCTGAAGTGATCCGCCTGCCTCAGCCTCCCAAACTGCTGGGATTACAGGCATGCGCCACTGCACCCAGTCTCTTTTTTATAATTTTAATATACAAATTTGGGAAAAGAGTCATCCTTAATCTTACCACCTTAATACAAGTGTAAATATTTTGGTATACTTTTGTCTAGATTTGTTCTCCCCTGCCTGTTTTTTAAAACTGTTATAAAAGTAATACACAATCATTGTTAAAAAATTCAAACATTTCAGAAACATAAAGTAAAAGTTCCATTTCACACAAACATACTGGATCACCACTTCCATCCCACTATAAACCACTATTAATATTCTACTCTGTGTCCTTGTAGACATTCTATCAATTATATTATGAATGACATTCATAATATAATTGTTTTCCATAAATGAGAATATTATACATATGTATACATATACATATAGACACATACATACATATATTCTGTGACATTTTTTCAGAGAATGCATCTTGTAAGATTTATTTTTTAGTGTAACAGATATAGACATATCTTGAATAGGTCTAAGAATACAGACCTAAATTGAACAGAGCTTATTTCAATTTAACTGCTACAAAGTATTCCATCACTTGGATATACACTGATATACTTAACTATTCTCCTGCTATCATTTAAAGTGCTTCCAAATTGTCACCAACATGTACAGTATATAAAGACCATTCCTGTTTATAAATCTTTGTGCACATGAGGTCAGTATTTTAATAGAGATTCTTAAAAAAACTATCTGATCAAAGTATATGTTTGTTTACAATTCCAATAGAGCCAAACTGCTCTACAAAGAGTGTACCATTTCCCTACACCACTGGCAATTTCATGGATAAAAATAGTAACCAGTTTTAATTTTCCATGCATAAATATTTACCATAATTGCAATCATTGTATCAAACTAATTTGGATGTTGATGTCTTTATATGGGCATTTTCTGTGCTGCTATCATCTTCAAAAATCATTATTTTAATGACTACTTAAAATTCCATCAAATAGATATACTACAATTGATAACAGAACACCTCCCCTAATTCCACACTGAACTCCAAGAGCAAAGGTTCCCTTGTCAAATAAGTTTCTACAATATTGGCCTATTATATTCTCTTCTCCTTAGTCCAAATGGTTATTAGCATATAAAAGACTCTGAGTGGTCACACCATATTAAAGCCTGTTCATAACTTTCTGTAACCACACAAGTAAACTATTCTTTGTAAAGCAACCACAAAAAGTGCCTCTGAACAATTAATAAAAATCAGATACACAAAGTTTTCTCTTAGCCTTATCAACAACAGTGTCTTTTATCTCACTCCTAATAATCAAAAATTTACTAGACTTATTATCCTGCCCAAACAAAGCAATCATTATACAAGTGCTCCCTCTGCCAAATGCTTTTCCTAGTGAAATCTAGTCTATCTTTTAAGCTTACTCCAAGTGTAATCTCTGCAATTTTCTCTAATTTGCCCAGTAGCAATGACCATTCTTCTCTTGCACCCTCAAAAAACTCTCAATACTTACCAATCATATTACTTTTAACATTTTATCACAGTTATTTCCCATTCTATCTATCCAAGCTAAAAAGGAAATCCCTTCAAAATAGGAGACGATGTCTTGTCTTTGTGATCCTAATACTAATCACAGGGCCTAATACAGAATAAGTACTTAATAAGTTTTGTTGAATAAATAACAACAAAAAAAGATTTTCTAGAACTCAACTATCATATTACTGCCCAAGAAAAAGAATTCTGAACAAGAAATAATTCTGCAAGTAATTCCCCTAATTTGTGCTAACCTAACATTCCCAAATAAACAAGAGAATATTTAACACAAAATGTCTTAGTATGTGCTAACACAACTTAAGTTTTAGAACTTAAGTTGCATCCTTAAGATTTTTTCTTTTTTATTTTTTAACTTAAATATAACTGTACCCTTTTATTTATTTTACTTCTTCTGTTAATGACAACTTTAAGATGTATTTCGTGCATCATACAATCTACTCACTTACAGTATATAATTCAGAGGTTCTTAGTATATTTATGGAGTCATACAACAATAGCCACAATCTGGTTTCATTCTCATTATGTCATAAAGATACCCCAAAACTATTAGCAGTTACTCCATATTCACTCCTTTCCCCAGGCCCTAAATAACCAGTAATATACTTTCTGTTTCTATGGATTTGCTTATTCTGGACATTTTCTACAAATAAAATAACAAAATATGTGATCTTTTGTGACTGACTTCTTTCACTCAGCATAATGTTTTCAAGATTCATCTATGCTGCAGTATGTGTCAGTACTTAATTCCTTTGTGATATGTATTAATATGTCACATTTTGTTTATCCATTTACCAGTTAATAGGCATTTGGGTTGTTTCTACTTTCTGGCTCTTATGAATAATGCTTCCACAATATTCATATACAGGTTTTTGTATTGACATACATTATTAAATTATTTTGGGTACACATCTAAGATTGGAACTACTGGATCATATGGTAACTCTACGTTTAACATTTTGAGGAACTACCAAACTGTTTCTTAAAGCAACCCCATTGTTTTACAGTACTACCAGTAATATATGACAGATCTAGTTTCTTTATATCCTCAACAAGACTTACTATCTTTTTTATTCAAGTCATCTTAGTGTGTGAAGTGGTATGCCACTGTGATTTTGCTTTGTATTTCCCTAATAGTTAATAATGTCAAGCATCTCTTCATGAATGTTATGAATGGAACCACATCCCCCTAGAATTCATACGTTGAATCCCAAACCCCCAAAGTAACTGTATTTACAGATAAGACCTTTACAGAGGTAATGAAAGTCAAATTGGGTATTACAGATGGGTCCCGAATACAATAGGGCTAGTATCCTTATAAGAGGAGGAGACATCAAAGATTTCCCTCTCCAACTGCACACAGAAGAAACGCCATAATGAGCAAATATAGAGAAGGTGGCATCTACAAACCAGGAAGAAAGGCCTCAACAGAAACCAACAGAGCTGGCACCTTGATCTTGTACTTCTGCTTCCAAAAGTATGAGAAAATACTTTTTTTTTCTTTTTGAGACAGGATCTCACTCTGTAACCCAGGCTAGAGTGCAGTGGCGCGATCATGGCAAACTGCAGCCTTAACCTCCCTGAGCTCAAGCAATACGCCCACCTCATCCTCCCGAGTAGCTGGGATGACAAGCACATGCCACCACGCCCAGCTAATTTTTGTTTGTTTTTTGTAGAGACAGGGTTTTGTCATGTTGCCCAGGCTGAGAAAGTAAGTTTCTATTGTTTAAGCAACCTCGTCTGTGGTATTTTATTATGGCAGCCCTAGTCAAATACTACAATGGCATTATTATCCATCTCTGTAACATATTTTCTTTGGAAAAATGTCTATTCAAATCTTTTGCCCATTTTTCTATTAAATTTTAACTGTTTAATTTTCAAAGTTCTTTATATATTCTACATACAAGTCTGTTGTTAACCATACAATCTGCAAACTTTTTAATCATATAATTTGCAAACTCATTCCATGAGTTATCCACTTTCCTGATAGTCTCCTTTAAAACACAACAGTTGGCTGGGCGCGGTGGCTTATGCCTGTAATCCCAGCACTTTGGGAGGCCGAGGTGGGCGGAGCACGAGGTCAAGAATTTGAGACCAGCCTGACCAACATGGTGAAACCCTGCCTCTACTAAAAATACAAAAATTAGCTGAGTGTGGTGGCACGCGCCTGTAGTCCCAGCTACTCACAAGGCTGAGGCAGGAGAATCACTTGACCCCAGGAGGCAGAGGATGGAGTGAGCTGAGATCGTGCCACTGCACTCCAGCCTGGGCAACACAGTGAGACTCCGTCTCAAAAAAAAAAAAACAACATGAAAGTTTTTAATTTTGATGACATCCCATTTCTCTACTTTCTCTTTGGTTGCTTCTAATTTTGGGATCATATCTACTAAGCCATTGTCTAATCCAAGGTCATGATGATTTATGCCTATGATTTATTCTAAGAGTTTTCTAGTTTTACCTCTTACATTTAGGTCTATGTACAATTTTGATATAATATTGGTGTATGGTATGTAGTAAGGGTCCAACTTCTTTGTTGATAACCAATTATCCCAGTACCATTTATTGAAAAGATCATTCTTCTCCCACTGAAATATCTTCAACCTTTGTCAAAAATCAACTGACCAGCCAAGTGCAATGGCACATGCTTGTAGTCCCAGCTACTCAGGAGGCTGAGGCAGGAGGATCACTTGAGCCCAGGTGTTCTGTGCTATAATGTGCCATGATTGTGCCTATGAACACCCCACTGAACTCCAGCCTAAGCGACCTAGCAAAACTCCATCTCTTAAAAAAAAAATCGATTGACCTAAATGCAAGGGGCTTATTTCTGGATTCTTAATTCTAGTCCATTAATCTACATGTCTAACATTACATCACTAATATACTATTTTGTTAACTGTAGCTCTGTGTTTAAATTTTGAAACCAGAAAATATGAGCTCTCTAAATCTGTTCTTCCTTTTCAAGACTATTTTGACAACTGTGGGTCCCTTGAATTTCCATATGAATTTTAGGATCAGTATGTCAATTTCTGCAAAAAGAAAAAAAAAAGTACCAGGATTTTGATAGGGATTACACTTAATCGGAAGATTACTTTGGGAAATACTGCCACCTCTTGTGGGTTGAATTATGTACCCCTCCAAAATATGCCGAAATGCTAATCCAGGTATCTGTTAATGTTATCTTATTTATAAATAGGGCCTTTACATATATAATCAAGTTAAAGTGAGGTCACACTGGATTGGAGTAGGGCTTAAATTCAATGGCTAGTGTCCTTATAAGAGAGTCATGTACAGACATCCACCAAGAAACACAGAATCACAGGAGAGAAGGGCATGTGAAGACAGTGGCAGAGAATATAAAGTGATGCATCTACAAGTCAAGGAACAACAAGGATTGCTGGGAACCACCAGAAGGTGGGAGAAAGACATACAACAGATTCTCTCTCAAAGTCTCCAGAACAAACCAATCTTGCCAACACCCAGACTCTGAACTTCTAGTCTCTGAAACTGTGTAAGAATAAATCTCTGTTAAGCCACGCAGTCTATGGTAATTTGTTACAGCAGGCCTAGGAAACTAATACACCATCTAAACAATATTAAACCTGATTGAAGAACATGTAATGTTTTGTTATCTATGTAGGTCTTCTTTAATTTCTTTCAACAATGTTCAGGAGTTTTCACTACACAGGTCTTATACCTCCTTGGTTAAATTTATTCTTAAGTTATTCTTTTTGATGCCATTATAAATGAAATTGTTTTAATTTCATTTTCATACTGTTCATTGTTAGTGTACAGAAATACAACTGATGTTCCTATATCAAACTTGGTTCCTGCAATCTTGATGAACTCATTTATTAGCTACAATAGCTTTTGTGGATTCTTTGGGTTTTTCTATACACAATATCAGGTCACCTGTAAACAGAGTTAGTTTTACATCTTCTTTTTCTTTTACTTCTTCATTTCTTTTTCTTACCTAGTTGCTATGACTAGAACCTCTGGTATAATGTTGAAAAGAAGTAGTAAAGTAGACATTCTTGTCTTGTTTCTTATGTTAGGGGAAAAGTATGCAGTCTTTCATCATTAAGAATGATGTTAGCTGTGGGTTTTTCATAGATGTCCTTTATCAAGCCAAAGAAGTTCCCTTCTGGTCCCAGATTGTTTAATGTTTTTATCACAAAATGGTGTTTTTTTTTTTTTAATCAAAAAAGGGTGTTGGATTTTGTCAAGCACTTTTTCTGCATCTACTGATATGATCATGTATGCTCTTAAGATTTGAATACAATCAGACCTAATGCTAGGTAGGCAAAATTTTTCTTATTCTACATAATATCCCTCCCCAAAGAACCTCAGGGAGTTAGTTTCTTTATGTACATGTCAGTAAGACAATTACTCAATTTATTGATTTTTCTTTAAAATACTATAAATACACTAGAATGAATTAGATATATTTTGGCCCAAATAAAATTAAAAAGACAGCCCTAGCCTCCAAGAAACTTGCAATCTATATAGCAAATGAATAATCATTTTAATAGGTAATAGTAAACCTAAATAGATGAACAGTATATGCATATATAATACTATGGAGAGCAGAAGGAAAGAGGAGGTTCCCAAACCATATAAACTCAGTATTTACAGGATGTAGAGAAATTAATCTAGGTCAGAAGGGAGAAAAAAAGGAAAGGGCATTTTATCTAATGAGAGTAGTATGTTAGAAAATACAGAAGTGAGGAAATGCATACAATTTTATATTGCTGATAAGGATAAGTGTATGTGTACATATCTGTGGCAACGGACAGCTGAGTTATCAAGAAATGACCCTGAATGGAGTGATTTCACCAAAATCACAGAGTAGAAACAATCTGGCTTCACTCTCCCCAGTAGAAAACCAAAAACAAATATCCAGCACTAAGATTATCACCAGCAATATCCCAGTCAAGTCTAAAGCTGAAATAATCCCTGGGGCCATAGAGACATGAAAAACCCCAAACAGAAAATAAAAGAAACAAATTTCTCTAGCTGCAACATACCCTCCCCCCACCCCTATCTACCACTCACAAAACACAGAAAATTCCCCCAGGCATCATAGTCTCTACACTGGAAAAAATGAGAAGGCAGAGAACCAGCTTCCTTCCCACCATCTTGGGTTCCCTTGCAGGAAAACCATTCCTGCCTCAATCCACAGGAAGTCTTATGAGTATCTGCAGGAAGAAAAATCCCTGAGAGTAGGTACAGTCAGAGAAGAGACAGGACTAGCAGCCCTTGAAACTCTGCTCTTTATCTTAGCCAAAAGAGACGTCAAATCAGAGTGGCTGTTCAGGAGCACTATACTGTAGGAGGCATACTCCATGGGACTTCTGGGCATAAATCCCTAACCAGATTTTCCCACATAGCCAAAGTATCGCTTTTGGGATCCGCCCCAACTCCTTCCTGCCCAACTGAGGATGAACAGAGTTCCAAACATTTGTGAGACCCAAAGCAAACTTGAGATTAAGGCATCACTTAGTTCTGAAAAGGAGGCAGCAATCTAGAATTCAGGAGATTCAACAGGCAATTGCAAATAACCTCTAAGCAAGTATGCTCTAGACATACCAAAACAAGCACACAGCAAAAACTAGAAAAAATAAATGATCCTTCAATATGAAGCCATATAAGGCATACAAGAAACAAAATAAACAGGAAGCCATGACCTCCCCCAATGGGCAAAGCAAAGAGCCAATGACCAATCCTAATGAGGCAGCAAATGTGTAAGCTCTCAGTTAAAAAATTCAAAATAGCAGTTCTAAAGAAACTCAGTGAACTCTAAGATAACACAGAAAAGCAATTCAGAAATTTATCAGAGAAATCTAACAGACATGGAAACGATATTTTCAAAATCAAGGAGAAATCCTAGAACTGAGAAATATATTTGTTGAACTGAAAATAGCAACAGAGGCTCTCAACAGCAGAATTAAGCAGTGGGAAAAAAAAAACAGTAAGACTGAATATAGGCTATTTGAAAATACACAGAGGAGAAAAAAGAATGACAAGGAATGAAGAAGGCCTACAGGATATAGAGACTAACCTTAAAAAAGCAAAATTGAGTAAGTGGCATTCAAGAGAGAGTTGGGAAAGAGCAAAGGGCCAGCAGCTTATTCAAATTATAACAGAAAACTTTCCAAATCTAGAGAAAGATAAAGCAAAAACTATAAAAAATATAAATATTACGGTACAGCAAGGTCAGAAATCACCAAGCAGATTAAATCCAAATAATCACCAAACGGATTACCCCAAGACATATAATAATCAAACTTTCAAAGGTCAAAGACAAAGAAAGGATCCAAAAATAAGTAATAGAAGAGAAGGAAAAAACACATACAAGAGTACCAACTCTTCTAGCAACAGACTTTTCAGCAGAAACCATATAGGACAGGAGAGAGTGAGATGACCAATTCAAAATGCTAAAAGAAAAAAACTGGTAATTAAGAATACTGTACCAAGCAAAGCTTTCCTTCAAACATGAAGGGGAGATAAAACGTTTCCCAGATGAACAAAAGCTGGGGAAATTCATCACCACTACACCAGACTTACAAGAAACGGTAAAGGGAATTCAGTCTAAAAAAAAAGGAGCCAGGCGTGGTGGCTCATGCCTGTAATCCCAGCACTTTGGGAGGCTGAGTGGGGTGGATCACCTGAGGTTGGGAGTTCGAGACCAGTCTGATCAACATAGAGAAAACTCCATCTCAACGAAAAATACAAAATTAGCCAGGCGTTGTTCCAGGCTCCTGTAATCTCAGCTACTCGGGAGGCTGAAGCAGAATAGCTTGAATCTGGGAGGCAGAGGTTGCGGTGAGCCGAGATCACAGCATTGCACTCCAGCCTGGGTAACAAGCGAAACTTCATCTCAAGACAAAAAAAAAAAAAAGAAGAAGAAGAAAAGGATAATAATATGCAAAAAGAAAACATGTCAAGATATAAAACTCCCTGGTAAAAGTAATTACACAGACAGATTCAGAATACTCTGTGTGTAATCCCCACATAACTCCAGTATAAAGACTAAAGGACAAATCTATAAAAAAAAAATCAGTTAAGAGATAGGCAATTATCAAAAGATGTACACAGAGACTAAAGACTAAAGGACAAATCTATAAAAAAAAATCAGTTAAGAGATAGGCAATTATCAAAAGATGTACACAGAGACAACAAAAAGTCACAGTGTGGAGGAGTTAAAGTGTAGAGTCTTTTAGTTTTCCTTTGTTTGATTTTCTTTGTAATCAAAGTTAAGCTGTCTTAACTTTGTTAAGCATTATATGTTTAAAAAAAACCTGTCACGTCTATGTTTTTTGCAAGCTTCATGGTAACCAGGAAGAAAAAACACATAGTCGATATACTAAAAATAAGCATCACAGGCTGGGCACAGTGACTCACACCTGTAATCCCAACAATGTGGGAGGCTAAGGCAGGAGGACTGCCTGAGGTAGAGAGTTCAAGGACAGCCTGGGCAACATCATGAGGCTCCATCTCTATAAAAAAAAAATTTTTAATGACCATGGTGGCATGCATCTGTAGTTCCAGCTACAGGAGGCTAAAGTGGGAAGATCACTTGAACCCAGGAGCTCCAGGCTTCGGTGAGCTATGTGATCATGCCACTGCACTCCAGCCTGGGTGACAGAGTTGGACCCTGTCTCAAAAACAAAAAAAAGATTAAAAATAATTTAAAACATATTACCAAAGAAAATCACCTAACCACAAAGAAAGAGGGCAAGAAAAAAAAGTTACAAAACAACCAAATAACAAGTAACAAAAATAGCAGTAGTAAGTCTTTACCTATCAATAACAACACTGAATGTAAATGAACTAATTCTCCAACAAAAAGACATACAGTGGCTGAATGGGTAAAAGAAAATTATTTTAATGACCCAACCATGTGCTGCCTACAAGAAAATCATTTTGGCCAGGCGTGGTGGCTCACATCTATAATCCCAGAACTTTGGAAGGCTGAGGTGGGTGGATCGTCTGAGGTCAGGAGTTCGAGACCAGCTTGGCCAACATGTTGAAACCCTGTCTCTACTAAAAATACAAACAAAAAAAAAATTAGCTGGGTGTGGTGGTGGACACCTGTAATCCCAGCTACTTAGGAGGCTGAGGCAGGAGACCTGCTTGAACCCATGAGTTGGAGGTTACAGTGAGCCAAGACCACGCCACCCAGCCTGGACAACAAGAGTGAAACTCTGTCTCAAAAAAAGGAAAGAAAGAAAGAAAGAAAGAAAGAAAGAAAGAAAGAAAGAGAGAGAGAGAGAGAGAGAGAGAGGGGGGGGGAGGGAGGGAAAAGAAAAGAAAAAAGAAAAAAAAAGAAAGAAAGAAAGAAAGGAAGGAAGGGAAAAAAAGTTGGAAAGGGCAAGGATATGGATTCTCCCCCAGAAATTTCCAGAAGGAACCAGCCCTGCCAACCCCTTGATTTAAAAAAAAAAAAAGAAAGAAACTCATTTTATCTATAAAGACACATACAGACTGAAAGTGAAGGGATGGAAAAAGATACTGCACACAAGTAGAAATCAAAAAAGAACAGGAATAGTCATACTTTTATATCATATAAAATAGACTATAAGTCAAAAACTGTAAAAAAAAAAAAAAAGACAAAAGCCACTATATAATAATAAAGTGGTCAATTCAGCAAGAGGACATAACAATTATAAATATATATGCACTCAATACTGAAGCAACCAAATATAAAACACAAACATCAACAGATCTAAAGGGAATGATATACTGCAATATATTTAATAATAGGGGAATTTCAACATCTAACTTTCATTAATAGACAGATCATCCAGACAGAAAATCAACAGACACATCAAAGTTAAACTACAATCCAAACCAAATTTACATAACTGACATTTACAGAATACTTCATCCAACTGCCACAGAATACACATTATTCTCATCAGTACGTGGAACATTCCCAAAAGAGACCACGTATTGGGTCACAAAACATGTCTCACTAAATTCAGGAAAGTTGAAATAGTATCAAGAATTTTTTTTGACTACAATGGAATAACACTAGAAAGAAATTAAACATTATCCTGAACAATGAATGGGTCAGTAAAGAAATTTAAAAAAAAATTTTTAAATTTCTTGAAACAAATGAAAGTGTAAACACAACATATCAAAATGTATGTAATACAGAAAAAGCAGTAGTATGAGGGACGTCTATAGCAATAAACACCTAATCAATAATTTAAGGCCAGAAGCAGTAGTTCACACCTCTAATCTCAGCATTTTAGGAGGCTGAGGCAAGCAGATAACCTGAGGTTGGGAGTTCGAGACCAGCCTCACCAACATGGAGAAACCTCATCTCTACTAAAAATACAGAATTAGACGGCCGTGGTGGCACATGCCTGTAATCCCAGATACTTGGGAAGGCTGAGGGAGGAGAATCACTTGAACCCAGGAGGCAGAGGTTGCAGTGAGCCGAGATCACGCCACTCCAGCCTGGACAACAAGAGTGAAACTCCTTCTAAAAAAATCATTATAATAATTTTAAAAGTAGGAAGATTTCAAATAACCTAACAATAGAGCTCGATGAACTAGAAAAGCAAAAACAAAGCAAATCCAACAGAAGGAAAGAAGTAATAAAGATCAGAGCAGAAATAAATGAAATTGATACTTAAGAGAAAATATCAACAAAATGAACATTGAGCTGGATTTTTCAAAAGATAAAGAAAATCAACAAATCTTTAGGTAGACCAACTAACATAAAACCAGAAGACCCAAATAAAATCAGAAACAACTATGGAGACATAACTTATACCACAGAAATGCAAAGGATCATGACAGAATATCATGAACATCTATATTCCAACAAATTGAAACACCTAGAAGAAATAATTTGTGGACACATACAACCTACCAAGATTGAGACAGGAAGACATATCAAACCTGGTCAGATGTGGTGGCTCACGCCTATAATCTCAGCACTTTGAGAGGCTAAGGCAGGCGGATCACTTGAGGTCAGGGGTTCAAGACCAGCCTGGCCAACATGGTGAAACCCTGTCTTTACTAAAAAATACAAAAATTAGCTGGGCATGGTGGCACATGCCTGTAATCTCAGCTACTTGGGAGGCTGAGGCAGGAGAATCACTTGAACCTGTGAGGTGGAGGTTGCAGTGAGCCGAGATTGTGACATTGCACTCCACCATAGGTGACAGGGCAAGACTCCATCCCCCCCCCAAAATAAATAATAATAAATATATGTTTATTTATATTATAAATATAATATATAATACATATTTATAATATATAGTTATAATAAATACACACACACACACACACACACACACACACACACACACACACACATATATATATATGACCTGAACAGACCAATAATGAGTAACAAGATGGAATAAGTAATAAAAACGTCTCCCGTCAGAGAAAAGCCCAGGGCCTGATGCGGATGGTTTCAATGCTAGATTCTACCAAACATTTAAAGAACAACAAATACCAATCCTCTCAAACTACTGTTGCTTTTATCGGCCAGGTGAGGCAGCTCAAACCTGTAATCCCAGCACTTTGGGAGGTCAAGGCAGGAGGATCACTTGAGGCCAGGGATTCAAGACCAGCCTGCGCAATATGGCAAGACTCTGTCTGTCTCAACTATAAAAAAAGTTTTTAACTTAAATTTTTTAAAAGAGAAAAAAACAAAATAGCTTTTTGGACGCTGGCAAGAACACAGGGAAAGGGGAATACCTGTAGACTGTCAGAGGGACTGCAAATTAGTACAGCCACTATGACAAACAGTATGGAGGTTCTTCAAAAAACTAAAAACAGAACTATCATATGATCCAGTAATCCCACTGCTGGATTATGTATTCAGAATAAAGAAAATCAGTACATCAAAGAGAGATTTGCACTCCCATGTTGACTGCAGCACTATCCACAATAGCTAAGACATGAAATCAACCAAAGTGTTCATCAACAGACTTAAAGGATGAAGAAAACGTGGACCAGGTATGGTGGCTCATTCCTGTAATCCCAACACTTTGGGAGGCCAAGAGAGAAAGATCACTTGAGACCAGGAGTTTAGAACAGCATGGGCAATACAGTGAGACCCCTTCTCTAAAAGTAAAATAAAATGTGGTACATATACCCAATGGAATATTACTCAGCTATAAAGTGAATGAATGAAATGAAATCCTGTCATCTGCAGCAACACAGCAACATATATGGAACTGGAGGTCACTATGTTAAGTGAAATAAGCCAGACACAGAAAGACAAATACCACATGTTCTCACTCATGTGTAGATTTAAAAAGATTTAAAAAGTGGATCTCATGGAGATAAAAAGTTGATTGGTGGTTACCAGAGGCTGGGAACAGTAGGAGAAAGTGGGGGATGAGGGAGATGGTAAATGGGTACAAGACTACAGTTAGACAGAGGGAAAAAGATCTAGTGTTTGATACCACAGTAGGCAACTAGAGTTAACCATAACTTGTATAGTTCAGAACACCTGGGGTGATGTTAATACTGATGGTTGTCCCAACTGTCTGTTTGATCATTTCACATTGTATGCATGGATGAAAATATCACATGTATCCCAAAACATGTACAACTCTTGTGTATCAATAAAATCAAAAAATAAGAGATGACCCTGGAGATATGCACCAAAGGAGTTTTAATATAAAACCTTTCCCATTCAGGGTAAACTGATATAGTCCATTATAAACACAGAACTTTTAAGCTGTATTCAGAACTAATACTGAAATAATGTATTCTCCTCTTGAAGGAAAAATAGTATACAGAACACTGTATCACAAACATCCTCATAAAAATATACAAACTTGTTTATACACACACACACACATACACACACACACACAAACACACACAATTCCTATTTGTTTCTCTCCACCTTAATATTCTGGATTTTTACTTACCATTTAAAAGCTAGCTTTAATGAGTATTTGGTTGTATCACATAATTTGCTTTCCCTAAGGCTCTTTTCTCTGTATTAACTTTACTTGCCATTAATAAAAATTGAGAGATATCACCAACCTATTGCCACTTGGATACTGTACTACAATGTCATGATCTTCATCGATGCCACAAACAGTTCCAGTTGTAGTTAAAGTCTCAAACATTCCATCAGTCCATCCTCCATGACCATGCTGCAAAGACTGTACAATTTCTAGATCGAGATCTATATTTACCAGGTCACCAATCTGCAATCCACCAGGATTCCTGTTGCCATTCTGCTCACCTGTAATTTCAGAGGCAATTGAATAAAGGGGAGGGAAAAAGTCACAACAACATGCAGCTGCATAATCTTTAAATACCATGTAGATATTTTAGTTACAGGTACCATTTAGTTTTAAAAGGTTTTGAGAACTCATTACAAGTATAAAATTTTAGGACTAGCAAGCTTTAAAAAAACAAAGAAAGAAGCCTAACAGACTCAAAAATTGAAATAATGAGTTATAACAAAGACTAAGAGTAGAGTCTATAAAAGACAATTCAACCTTACATCAGAACACAAAGTTCCAGGTGTTGAAAATACTCACTTTTATGCCTGGATAACTTACTATCACTGCATCAGAGCCACAATAACTAACTAGAGAATATGAATGAAAGCCCTGTAGTTATTTTTTCCCTTAAGTGCTTAGTACTATTCTATTTTAACAAATGGTTCCTGTGATTCTTGCCCTAAAGAGCATTTTAAAATATGTCAAAGCCTATTCTCTAGATTATTTTCAAAAGCTAGTTCTGAGATGAATTCATGATCATAGAACACTATGCTGAGATCCAAAACATGCATGTTGATTTTGCGTTTTTCTTATGAAAGCAAAACAAAAACAAGAAAGTTTCTGAAAGCAAAAGAAATAGATGAGCTCATTAAAAATGTAAATATTTTTTATGCATTCTCTTTTTCTAAAAAAAATAAGGTATACTGCAAAAAAAGCACTTTTTCTACAAAAGCAAGTCAAATGATTTGGAAGGAGAAACACAGTTCACATGAGAAAGGAAACCATTCAGAGAATAAAGACTTGATCAGGGGAGTGTGGTAAATGTTCATTCAGGCAACAATAAATCTATAAAATGAAGGTAGGTTTTGTTTTCTTGTCCCCTTTTTAAAATTTTAATGATACATGAAATTGTATGTATTATCTCAATCTTGGAGCTGTTCTTAGGAAGACAATTTGACAAAAATTCTAAGGAATTTATAAGCACTAAAATGTCAAATCCTATTCTCAATAGTGTATGACATACAACTGTTGTAACCTAATGCAAAACTTTTAAATGATATAATTTACAGTTAAAAGATAAAAGTTTAAAACATATATTATGACATAAATAGCCAATCAATTCTCAAGACATGACAACTCTGAGTCCAAATAAAGCATAATAAAAGAAAAAATATTTTAAGACTAAAGTAAAGCCAAAAAAATTTCTCTAAGTAACTTTAGTGGTAATTAACTTTTCTAAAGTCCAATTTAAACATTTTACTGATTCCACGAACTCTGACCCATTATTTAGTAATACTCTCTAGTCTGCTAACTCACCTAGCACAGGGCAGTGATCTCTGTAGAAAGAACCTCCCTTGGCATCCTGGACACATTTCAGATCAGACTAAGAAGAAAAGAAATCAGAAAAATCACCCATGAAAACTTCAAATATGGCTCAACACCTGAAATAGGCAAAAATATTCATTCAGAACATATCCAAAACAGAAGTCAAGAATAGTCTAGGTCAACAATCACACTAACATTGCTTTCAAAAGCACTTGTAAAAACTAGAAACCTGATCTTCAGATAGGTCATATTTTATTTACTTTTAGCATTCTTTTAAAGCTCAAAATTAAAATGTCTGAATCTGGCCAGGTGCAGTAGCACTCTGGGAGGCCGAGATGGGCAGACGAATTTGAAAACATCCTTGTCAACATGGTAAAACACCATCTCCACTAAAAATACAAAAAAAATTAGCCACGCGTGCCTGCTGGTGGGCACTTGTAATCCCAAATACTCAGGAGGCTGAGGCAGAAGAATTGCTTGAAACCAGTAGGTAGAAGATGCGGTGAGCTGAGATTGCACCATTGCATTCCAGCCTGGGTGACAGAGCAATCTGTCTCAAAAATAAATAAATAAAATGTCTGATTCTTATTATATTAGACTAAAATACTTATAATAAATACTAATTATAGTATTTGGAAAAATGCATGCTAAAAAAGGACAACAAATATCTATTATTGGAAATTTGCACAGTACATTTTTTTCTTTTTTTTTTCTTTTGTGTGTGTGTGTGTGTGTGTGTGTGTGTGTGTGTGTGTGTGTGTGTCATGCTCTGTTGCCCAGGCTGGAGTACAGTGGCTCACTGCAACCTCTGCTTCCCAGCTTCAAGCGATTCTCATGCCTCAGCCACCTGAGCAGCCGGGGATTACAGGCATGAACCACCAGGCCTAGCTAATTTTGTATTTTTAGTAGAGACAGGGTTTTATCACACTGGCCATGCTGGTCTCAAATTCCTGGCTTCAAGTAATCCACCTACCTCAGATTCCCAAAGTGCTGAGATTACTGGCATGAGCCACCGTGCCTGGCCAGCAAATTCCATTTTAAAGACTTTTACAAAAAACAAACAAAAGAACTGGAAATTATTCGAAACTAAATAGCAAATACAAAGTAGAAAATATGAAACCAAATAGTCTTTTGATTCCTTGTCCAGCTAATTTTCCTATTTACACCAACTTTTTTCTTTTTTGAGATGGAGTCTTGCTCTGTCACTCAGGCTGCAGTGCAGTGGTGCCACCTCGGCTCATTGCAACCTCTGCCTCCTGGGTTCAAGCAATTCTCCTGCCTCAGCCTACCCAGTAGCTGAGAGTACAGGCGTGTGCCACCAAGCCCAGCTAATTTTTGTATTTTTAGTAGAGATGGGGTTTTACCATGTTGGCCAGACTAGTCTCAAACTCCCAACCTCAAGTGATCCAACTGCCTCAGCCTCCCAAAGTGCTGGGATTACAGGTGTGAGCCAGCATACCTGGCCTTACATCAACTTTAGTCCTTACCTTTAGTCCTTACTTCACCACAAGCTGGTTAACTAATGTTCCTTCCCACTTATCTCTTACAATAAAACAAATTATTAAGTACCTGAATAGGGGAGGTAGCTGTGGTATAATAAAAAGCACAGAAAATGTGGGCTTAGAGGAAGAATCTTGTGTGTACTGTGAAAATTTAGACGTGGATTTACTTTAAAGTGCCTAACAGTACAAGTGTATATAGAAGATGATTAGAACATCTTACCCTATCAAGGAAAAGAGCTCCTCTATACATATGCAAGTGTATGTGTGTGCGTGCACAGGATCCAACTCTTTTACAGCATCTTTACTATCACTGAATCCTGGCCAAAGAGACACAGGAGTCAAATTGGTTTTTTGAGATTTTTTTTTTCTTTTTTTGAGACAGGGTCTCTCTCTGTTACCCAGGCTGAAGTGCAGTGGCACTATCATGGCTCACTGCAGCCTTGACTTCCTAGGGCTCAAGTGATTCTTCCACCTCAGCCTCTCAAGTAGCGGGACTACAGGCTCAAAACACCATACCCAGCTAATTTTTGTATTGTTTGTAGAGACAGAGTTTCACCACATTGCCCAGGCTGGTCTCAAACTCCTGGACTCAACTGATCCACCCACTTCAGCCTCCCATGGTGCTGGGATTACAGGTGTGAGCCAAGGCTCTCGGCTGTCAAACTGTTTTAACATAATACTTTAACCCAGCAATTTTACTTCTAGGAATCTATCCTAAGGAAATATACCCATATGTACAAAGGCATATACACAAGGACACTTACTGACACACTGCTTGAAGCAGTAGGGGAAACAAAATCCAACCCAGGTAACCCATCAAGAGAAATCTCATTAAATAAGGCCAGGCACAGTGGCTCAAGCCTGTAATCCCAGCACTTTGGGAGGCCAAGATAGGAGGATCACGAGGTCAGGAGTTCGAGACCAGCCTGGCTAACATGGTAAAATCCCATCTCTACTAAAAATATAAAAACTAGCTGGGTGTGGTGGCACACATCTGTAATCCCAGCTACTAAGGCGGCTGAGGCTGGAGAATCACTTGAACCCGGAAGAAGGAGGTTGTTGCAGTGAGCAGCCTGGGTGACAGAGCAAGACTCTGTTGAAGAAAGGAGAAAGAAGAAAGAAAAGAAAAGAAAGAGAAGGAAAGAAAGAAGAAAGAAAGAAAGAAAGAAATGCACAACCACATAAAGGAGTACTACTCGGCTATCTCTCTCTCTCTCTCTCTCTCTCTCTCTCTCACACACACACACACACACACACATACACACCATTCATTTAAGTGCCTGAGCACATATAGCACATAGGCTTCATTTGAAGAAAATTAATAATCAGTTGGAATCCTAAAAAATTCACAATTTAAAAACAGGCAGAGACATGAAAAGACAATAAAAAACTGTTAAGCACTGCTATACACAATAATAAAAATCGGCAAGTGAAGTATTTATTTAAATTCACATGGTTCACTTTTAATATGTAAGTGGAATAAATTGGTCAGGTGTAATGGCTCATGCTAGTAGTCTCAACATTTTGGAAGGCCAAGGTAGAGCATACTTGGAACTCAGGAGTTTGAGACCAGCGTGGAAAACATAGCAAGACCCAACTTTTTTTTTTTTTTTTTTTGAGATGGAGTATTGCTCTCTCGCCCAGACTGGAGTGTAATGGTATGATCTCCGCTCACAGCAACCTCTGTCTCCTGGGTTAAAGCAATTCTCCTGCCTCAACCTCCTGAGTAGCTGGGATTACAGGCATGCATCATCACATCTGGCTACTTTTGGGATTTTTAGTAGAAATGGGGTTTCACCATGTTGGCCAGGCTGGTCTCAAACTCCTGACCTTGTGATCCACCTACCTTGGCCTCCCAAAGTGCTGGGATTACAGGTGTGAACCACCGTGCCCAACCACAAGACCCCATTTCTACTAAAAATTTTTATTAGCCAGGCATGATGGCACATGCATATAGTACTAGCTCCTCCAGAAGCTGAGGTGGGAGGCTTGTTTGAGCCCAGGAGTTCAAGGCTGCAGTGAACTATGATTGTACCACTGCACTCCAGCTTGAGTGACAGAGCAAGTCCCTGTCTCTAAAAATAAATAAATAAATGGAAATAAGGGGACAATAGGATACCTTCTCCACTCCTAATAAGGAACATAGACGGTGATTTTTAAAAAGGAAATTTAAAGAATTCTTTCAATAGAGAATGTATTCAAGATGAAAAGGATATTGAAAGGCATTAATATTTTTGCATTTATTTATTATACTCTATAAATTAAATGGCAAGATCAACTTTTTTGAGATATAGTCTTACTCCGTCACCTACGGTGGAGTACAGTGGCACAGTCTCAGCTCTCTACACCCCCCACCCTCACAGTTCAGATGATTCTCATGCCTCAGCCTCCTGAGTAGCTGGAGTTACAGGCACCTGCCATCATGCCCGGCTAATTTTTGTATTCTAGTAAAGACAGGGTTTTGCCATGTTGGCTGGGGTAGTCTCAAACTCCTGACCTCAAGTGATCCACCCACCTGGGTCTCCCAAAGTGCTGGGATTACAGGTGTGAGCCACCATGCCCAGCCAAGATCAGCATCTGAATAATGGTCCATGAAATACAAAAACATAGGAAAACCCATTGAATAAACCTCCATTATTTTTCTAAACACTTAGGTAATTAAAGGTGCTTCTAAGTCAATCATTTTCAATTATCAACACTATACTTTTAAAATACCAGAGGGAGATCTCATAAAAAATAATTTTAATATCTGTTATCATTTATACTTGTATAAGCTACCAGAGCACAGAATACAAATATATCACAAAACCTCATTATAATACTGTCTTCCAGGTCCATGCCAAGGAATGGTCTTTCAGATGATTCCAAATCTTTTTTACAGATTTTGGTAAATAAACCCCTGGACTTACAGTGATAATGGGTCAGCTCTATACAACCAATATATGGTAAGGTACTCAAACATTAACTGAAGCCAAAATCATATTTACTATTAAATGGTTTAGAGAAATATAGTAAAAATGTAAAGGTTCTGACAATGGGAGATGACAAAGGAAAAATAATAAAAGAGCAGCAAGAGCTATTCACCCATCTGACATTTTCTTTCACCTGCTATGGCTCTTCACTACTTACCATGCCCTCAAAGCCAACTCTGTAAAGGTTCTTAGCACCATTATCCCAGAGGACATATGCTGCACTATGTGGGCTTGATGCACTCCAGTCTTGGATTTCTGTCACCTAACAAAAGTTTTTGAGAAAAGAATTTTTTTAAAAGGGAGGGAAGGGGTTAATTCTTTTAATTATTACATTTAAATCTTAAAAATCATTTCATCTAGCAACCTGTGTAACAGGATCATGAAAAATACTTGTTTGCAAAATATGTTACTCCTAACACATAGTTAAATTATCATTAGAGCCATATCTTTCCAGAATTATAAGGTAATTTCTAAAATCTTATAGAAATTTTAAATCAAGAGGTTTAGGGATTACAGTAACAGATTATCAGAAAATACAATTTGATACAAAATTTAAATTCTTTTTATTCTTAAAGGGATTCCTTTAAGAACAACAGTATATTCTTTTAAGCCCATTACTCAATATGAAATTTTAAATCTTTGCAAAAAACCCAAAATAATTCAAGATAAACTTGCTCTTTGGTCAGCTAAAAATTAACAAGCACAAAGCTCTTGAAGAGCCTTGATGGCAATGTTCGAGTAGGACTTGAGTTGCTTTTGTTCCTCCAGCAGTATCCCACAGTTGCAAGCCACCTAAGCTAAAATAGCATGCCTGGCAAACCCAGACATCATTTCCAAGCCCCACACCCAACTAATCTGATTCTTGAATTCATTGGATTTAAAAAAAAAAAAAAATACTGGGGTTTCCATTGCTTTAAGGCCTAGAATCACATATAGTGATTGAGTTTACACAATCACAAATGATTGAGTTTACTGATCTGAAATGCTTAGGATAAGAAATGTTTTGGATTTTAAATTTTTTCAGATTTTGGAATATTTGCACTATACTTAGAGAATCCCAAATCAAAAAGTCTGAAATTCTACATGCTCCAATGAGCGTTTTCTTCGCGCATCATGTCAAGTGCTCAAAAAGTGTCAGATTTTGGAGTATTCTGGGTTCAGATTTTTTATTGAGAATGTTCAACCTGTACACAAAAATGACAAACACTGAGCATTAAACCTGGGCATCCTCAAGTAAACTTGACTACAGCAAAGAGTGGAAAGCTGCATACATGCAATTCAGATTACTCTTCTCCATCTTGATACTTACGGTCACAGCCATCCTCTTAGAATGATATAGAATGATAGGCTGAAGTATAATTTTTTTTTTTT
>PVKP010020073.1:0-41337 GCA_004027715.1 Plecturocebus donacophilus | reverse complement strand
GATTCTGTGAGTTCATCACACTCATCCTCCGTCAAGCCTTGTTCTCTTGCTGATGAGGAGCTGTGATCCCCGGTAGGAGGAGAGGCATTCTGATTTCGGGTGTTCTCAGCCTTTTTGCACTGGTTTCTTCCCATTTTTGTGGATTTATCCACCTGTCATCTTTGTAATTGCCGACTTTCAGATTGGGTCTCTGAGTGGACGTCCGGCTTGTTGGTGATGAAGTTTTTTATGTTTCTTAGTTTTCCTTCGGGGGGCGCTCCTTCCCCACAGAGCTGGGCCTTCCCAGGTTCAGCTGTGTTTCTCAGTCCTCAGGGCTTCCAATTGCTGTTTCCCTTGTGGGGATGGGACCAGCCGAGCCAGTCCGTCCCGTATACTCTGCAGTGGGAAGCGCCGCGCCGGGCGCCGGCAAAAGAGCCGTGCTGGCGACCCGTGTGGCTCCTCTGCTGGGAATCTGCTGGTCTGTGGGCAACAAAAATTCGTCGGAAAGTGCGGCGTCCACTCGTTCTCTGCGCTTTCACTGGGAGCTACATTCCTGAGCTGTTGCTAATCGGCCATCTTGGATCTCTCTGGTATTAGAATCTTATACTTCCTTTTTTCATTTTCCTTCTACTAGCTTGGCCTTTTGTGCTATTGTTGTGATTCATATCATTTCTACTTTTGTTATAATTTCTACAATGTGTTATGATTTTTACTTTAAACAGTATGATTTAAAAATAAGAAAAATTTTACCCACATTTACCATTTTTGGTGTTCATGCCTTTGTGTGTAGATTCAGATTTTCATCTGGTATTATTTTCCTTTTGCCTAAAGAACTTCCTTTGTTATTTTTTGTAGTGTCAGTCTGCTGCTGATGAATTGATACTTTCTGGCTCTGTGAACTAAGGGGATTGTTCTGCCTGCTCATTTTGGGCAGTATTTCTAGCCTTGAATAGTTTCCTTGCGTGCCTGCACTGATCAGTACTCAACTGAAGACTTGAGGAGGTCGCTTCTGTAAATCCCTGAAGATCTCTGTTTATACAGCTTTCTCCTCATTGTTACTCTGCTTTGCAAATTTTAGCTGTCTTGATCCCCCAAAACTCCCAACTCCTTTTCTACTCAGGCTGACTCCCAGTCTCCGCCTAAGTTTCCTGTCTCTGTGCTGTCACTTGGAAACTTTCCAGGCAATAAGATGGGGCAGTCACAGGGTATATGTTGTTCTCCTCCCTTTCCCCAGGGATCACTGCTCCATGCTGCCTGTAGTACAGGGTCTTTAACCATTGTTTTCTGTATTTATTTTTTCTTTTTAGTTGTTTAAGGTGAGAGGATAAATCTAGTTCATGTTACTCTGTCCTTACTGAAAGCAGACATCTGTATGTCATATTTTTATGTACAAAAATTTTCTTATCGTTATATTACGCATTGTTTTTGTATACTTTTTTCACTTAACAGTGTGTTAATAGCATTTTTCATGTTTTCCATACTGTTAATAGTTTTGAGTAGTTCTGAGTTAGAAGTATCCAGATGCATACAATCTTTAGCCCTATGTTGATATTTAGATTATTTCAGTTTTTCACTATTAGAGCACCTGGCTGATGTTCTAAAAGTTCCCAATATCTTGATTGTAGTGCTCCTGATATGGAAGATATATTGACTGAATCAGAAATTAAATTGGATGGTGTCAGACAAAAGATATTCCAGGTAGCCCAAGAGCTATCTGGGGAAGATATGCATCAATTCCATCGAGCCATTACTACAGGTAAGTCTAGGTTTGTTTCAGGGGAGATTTATATATATATATATATAATATAATAATTATATATTATATATAATATTTGTATATTATAATATATATTATATATAATATTTATATATTATGGTATATAATATATATAATATATATAATATTATATATTATATAATAATATAATATAATATATATATAATATATAATATATATAATATATATAATATTATATATTATATAATAATATAATATAATATATAATATATATAATATATATTATATAATAATATAATATAATATATAATATATATATATATTAGTGTGATACATGATTAACGTGTGAATTGCATGAATTGTAAGTGATACCTGGTGAAATAATACTGGCTTTAAAGAACTGAGACATTGTAGTAATATAGAAGTAATCCAGAGGCAAGTTAGCTTTATTATTTTTTAACAGTGTAGTAATAGTCATTGATTAATTTTAATAAAGTATTTGAGAACACAGACTTAATAGGATGAACTTTATTCTTGAGTGTGTATAGGATGTGTTCAGACAGGGTTTATCTCATTTCTAACTATAGGTAAATCTCACTGGTGGCTCTAAGTTTCCATTTCAAATAGGTTCATGAAAGAGAATGTTGCCAGATGAAGCCAAATATCTTATAATATGACTCAATATCTGGGTGTTTTATATTCACTTAAAACAATTTCAGGGTATACTGGATCTTGGTGATTATCACCATTTTCACATTAATTGAATAAATGTGTAGAGTACTTGGTTCTTTCCTCTTCCTTCTTTTTTTAAATGTGGGCTCATTGATAGGAGAGATACTATATAATTCAGATACAGGTTGAGTATCCCTTATCCAGAATGCTTGGGAACAGAAGTGTTTCAGATTTTGTTTTGGAATATTCACAGTTTACTGCTTGAGCATCTCGAATCCAGAAATCTGAAATGCTCCAGTGAGCATTTCTTTTGAGCATGATCTTTGAGCATCATGTCAGCACTCAAAATGTTTTGGATTTTGGACCATTTCGGATTTAGGATTTTTGGATTAGGGATGCTCCATCTCAATACCCTAAGGTTTGCGGGAAGACTGGGAAATGAGTTTGTTATCTTTTTAATATGTGTATCCAATTTTAGTCCAACATTTATAATTTCAGCAATGTTGAAATATCTTCTAATATGGGTAAGATAAGTTACCGGCATACTTTAGTTAAAACAGAGGGTGCATTGTTGGAAACCGAAGTGTAAAACAGTTCTGTGAGGAGTCATTGTAACATATTACCAAATGAAATACAGTCTGCCCTCATAATTTATTAATATCAAGGGTTTATTTGATTTTTAAATAATAGCACACATAATAAAGATGACTTCATAAATTTAGTTTGTTATAAAGTGGCACAACCTTAAGTTGACAGATTTGGCTGGAGTGGGAGAGAAGATCAGAGGTATTGGTGGGAAGACGAGTGAAGTAAAATGTAAATCAAGCTTAGCAGAAAACAGGAGAATATCCTTTTTTTTTTTTTGAGACAGAGTCTCGCCCAGGATGGAGTATGGTGGTGTGATCTGGGCTCACCACAACCTCTGCCTCCAGGGTTCAAGCGATTCTCCTGCCTCCTGAGTAGCTGGGATTATAGGTGCACCCTACCATGCCCAGCTAATTTTTGTATTTTTAGTAGAGATGGGGTTTTACCATGTTGCTCAGGCTCGTCTTGAACTCCTGACCTCATGATCCACCTGCCTCAGCCTCCCGAAGTGCCAGGATTACAGGTGTGAGCCACGGCGCCTGGGTGAGAATATCCTTATAATAGAAGCTGTGACCATACTACAGATAGATTCATAGCAGGAAAATATTTCAGACAGAGTAGTTCTCCTATGCATAAGTTAGGTATGCATGTGTAATTTTGAGGGCTACTGAGTGGTAGTGTTGGTGGTGGTGGGGAGCAAGTTAGGTTTCTTAGTTTCTGGAACCTGCTTGAACTGATGAAGCAGTACATTCTAAATGTCTGTAAAACAGAAATCCTATTCTACAGCTTTTCCAGAGTATCCTATTAACTTGAAGGACTAAAGGCAAGAGTTTGAATAACTTCCATAATCTTTATCATTTTTTCTATCACATCATCATGTAGTATGCCTATCTTGTAAAAATTCATGACAGTTAATAAATATAATAAAAGCTGAACACAGTAGTTCTCACTTTGGACTTCAACCTGCTTAAAACTTGTATTTTAATAAAAATTCATATATTTTCCCCACAATTTTGGTGCTTCATGTGTAAAAGATAATGTGTTTTTCATGTTTAATCTTCTCAATTCCTTATTAGTGCACAATTAGGCTCTACTTACTTTGACAACATCAGGTTCACCAGATATCTATGGGACATTTCAGATTTGCTGTATGTAGCCCAGTAGTTCTATTTCTTATGTCCTCACGCATCAGTGAGTAAAGTATAAAGATAAAGAGTTTAAATAAGGGCCAAGACCATATAGATATCAGAAGCAAGCTAGAAAGCTATACGTTGTCTTACAGAACAGAGATATGGAGGAGAAAAAGATGAAAGGGAAATACTCAGTAGAGTATTTTCTAAATCAGGAAGAAAATGCTGTCCTCTTGGAAAGATAAGACATTAATGGGAATGCTCTTTATTCAAATTTTCCTACTTCACTGTGTCATTGGAGGATTATTATAAGCACAGTGGTCTCTGTTAGGTTTTCGTTTGTGACTTATTAAGTTTTCTTTGAAGATTACTTATTCAGTTTTCTTTGAAGATTACTTATTCATGGATTAAAATTATTTTCTGTAACTTTTCTTTAAAAAGTCTTAAAAATGAGATTCTTTGAATTGAAGCAATAAATGTGTTTTTTCTTAAGGAATAAAGCAGTCAAGTAAAGAGGTGTGTAGGACCGAAAATTTTACTGACATATTTTATTTGATAAAATAAGGTTATTTATAATTGCATTAGCATTAACAATATGATGCTTATGAATAGCTTGCTGCTTGTAATTGTTAAATGCTTGTTTTGGTGTTACTCCAAATAGTTGTTCTTTTGACTTGAAGATAAAACAATTCTGGCAATGAACTAAAGGAGTTCTGTACTTTTCCTCATTAAGAATAGTGCTAATGGCACGCAGAGCATTTCCCTAAGGGATACTTGTGTGAGCTCAAACATTGAGTATCCTAATAATTGAACAACAACAAAACGTAAGGTCTATTTGCTACACATTTCTTATCAGAGTAGATTACAGATTGTCCCAAGGGGTGGTTAAACAAATGAACAAATAATTAGTTGCTTGAAATAAGTCACTTAAAAAATTTGTGTCCTGTCATTTTTTTTTTCCTCTTGTTGAAAAATTAACATTTGGGGGGAAATGGCCTCCATTTCAAAGAAAAAATATTTTTTCTTTAGTATATGTCACTGATAATGACAAGAATTGTCATTTTTTGAGACATCTTAGTACACAAAACTAAGTTTATATCCTAATTAATATTTTAATTATTTGATCCAAGAATGTGAATGATGGGTAAAGTGGGTGTTTGGAGCCAGTTACGTTTTTAGCCGCCATTCTTTGTATTCACAATCTCATTGATTTTTGCAATACCTCTAAATCATAGATAATATTTTACCACTTCATAAGTGGGGAGATTGAGGCTCACAGAAGTTATGCTCAGGGTTATAAGCTAGCATGTGGTGCTATTGGTTTCTTCCCACATGGATTTTATTTACCTTTTGACTTTACAACCTAACTCCTAGTAAAAGCTTTATTTTGCTTACCCCAAATACTGAGATTTTCCTTGTACACCCAGCACACACTGTGCCCCTTTTATCTTAGCACTTTTTAATGTCTAATGTGTAATCTGTTTATGTATTATATTTCTTCATTATCTCTCCTTCCCTTACTAGAATGTAGACTCTGTAAATCTCTACAAAGGTTTCATTCTTGTTTTTCACTTTACGTGTCCCAGACACCTAATAAGTACTCCATAAATACAAATGTTGAAAGAATGAAGAACAAAACTATTTTTAAAAGGCTTTTTTTTTTTTTTTTTCAACTATATGCTTTATCTGATGATTTGCTTTCACAAGTTTATATTTTGCTGTGTTTGGTTTCTTCCAAAAGAAAACACGTTTCCAGGGACTATTTCTTAGATACATTAGCAGGAATAGGATCAATGTTAATATTTAGGAAAGTTCCAAAGCTACTATATCAGTTCAGAGAAATTTGATGTAGGTTCATTGTATTGGCAAAATTGTGAATGCTCACTGGAAAAAATGAAGTAGGATATGCATCTCTGTAAGCTTTTGGAATAACAGTAGGAAGAGTAGTGGATGGAATGATATAGCTAAAAATTGAATTTATCTGTTTATGAGTGATATTAAGAGAGAAGTGCCAGAGAGATGTTGGCTAGTTAAGGTAAAGCTAAGTGCAGAAATAGATGAATAAACTGTGACGTTGCAGTGGCTTAACAAAATAGAAATTGAATCTTTCTATCTTGAAGACCAGGCTTTGTGGTGGTAGTTTGAGTGTGCTCTGCCCACTTAGTTATTCACAGACCCATACTCTCTGGGGCTCTGCTGTTATGAGTACATGATTTCCAAGATCAGCCCGGGCATCAACATAGAGCTGACAAAGAGGAATGGGGGATGGTGCCTGAGGATTTTATGCACCAGCCCTGGAAATGTCATAGAGCATTTCTGTCCACATTTTATTGGCTAGTTACATAGCCATACCAGCTTTAAGGATGAATGAGAAATATGGTGTCTGTGCGAGCCAAGGAAAACAAAATATGTTTGATGAATAGTTAATTTTTCTCTGCCTGATATGGTAACTTGATGTTCTTTTGATGTAATAGAAAATTCAGGTATATGCCTATTGATGGATTTAAAATTTTTTTCTGAATAGATTTTCTTTTGTTTGAAAGCGTTCATTTGTCTAATCTGAAAGTGATTTTTTAACTGATGAGAAGACTTGTAGTTCTCCTACCTCATTTTGTAAATGAGATGAGTGATAGTATTGCAGCTGGAATCTGTTTTGTTTTATCCACTCTGAAACACTTTCTGCTAGACTATTACCCCTCTCTGATAGCTAGTATCTAGTGCTTTAAACTGTTTTATCTAAAGCCAAAGGCTTTTTCTTGAAGATCTCAGATTCTGTATCTTCTTAAATTACATAAATTACGTATTTTATGTAACGTAATTATCTAAAATAGATACAGTTCAGGGTTGCTGTAAATGTCAGGTGATTCAGTAGGCATTTTTTGGGGACTGTTTCAATCACAATTTAGTAAGTGTATATTTTATACTGTGAACTTTTGTGATGACTATGACTATGGGAAAATCTGTCTATAGGTATTTTCTGCGTTATGAAAACTCAGTTTGTAAATACTATTTCTAGATAAATGTCTGGTACACGCTAACTTGGACTGTCCAAGTGTATGAAGGTCTTTTCGTCCAATTTCTCTTTTCATTTCTGAGCATTCCCATTCCTTTTCTGAAATCTTATTTCAGAAGTTTATTCTTTTGACTTAAGATCTGTCAATTGATAAGGATAGGGCTAAATAGGCAACATGGAGAAGAAGAGACAGTGTCTTACTCAGTTTTGGACATACTGTACCAAGTCAGAGAGACCCTTATTCCTTGACAAAACTCTTAATTTATCATGGCATAGCAGGATGAAAATAGTGTTCTGTTAACATAGTTTGCTAGTACGTTTTTTTTTTTTTTTTTTTTGAGATGGAGTCTCTCTTTGTCACCTAGGCTGGAGTACAGTGGCGCGATCTGGGTTCACTGCGACCTCCTGTTTCCCAGGTTCAAGCAATTCTTGTGCTTCAGCCTCCCAAGTACCTGGAGTTACAGGCAAATGCCACCATGCCCAGCTAAGTTTTGTATTTTAATAGAGATGGGGTTTCATCATGTTGACCAGGCTGATCTCAAATTCCTGACCTCAAGTGATCCACCCCCATTGGCCTCCCAAAGTGCTGGGATTATGGGCATGAGCCACTGTGCCCAGCCAGTTTGCTACTACTACTTAGCAAACCAAAAAGTATCCAAGAATCATAGTATGTCTTGAACCAGGATAACATTTTGGAAGAACAATAGCCCCTTTTAATTGTGAGCCAAAAAAAGGGAAGAAAAATCCAGGGAAGAAAAAACCATTGCTTTCTTTAGAGACATTATAAAATATTGTCTAACAAAAATTAATGCCAGTAATTCTTATTATATTCTTCTCATTGTTTGGTATAAAGGGCCATTATACCAGACACTGATACATTATTCTATATAAAACCTACTATGTAAGCATATGCCTGCACTTTACAGATGAGAAAATTGGAGCACAGTAAAATGAGTAAACTTATCTCAGTTCACACTGCTTGCAAGAGACTGAATTAGCTTTAGAACCTAGGACATCCTCACTTAAAATCTCTGCTTTCTGTTTTGCCATTATATTTTATTCGGAGGGAAGCTAGAGGCGAGAGGTGAGGCAGCTATAGTGGTCCTTCTTGGTGTGAAATGAATAGGGCCTCAAGTTTGGTGTTAGCAGTGGGAATAGAGAGGAATAGGCATGTTTTTCGAAGACAGTTTATTTTTAAAAAGTATAAAGAAAGGGAATAGTTGGTGATGTCTTTGGGTTTCTGGTTTGGCCAACTGGATAATAGGAATGTTATTTGTTAAGAGAGAAAACAGGAAGGTAGAATGTGTTTTGGATAAGATTGATTGGAAATCTTAGAACATACAGGTTGCTGCATAGGAGGCAATTTGATTCGTAGGTCTAGAGAACTCAGGATGCAAGTCTAATCTGCAGTTACAGCCTTGGAGTCATGAACTCATAAACTGTAGCTAATTTTAAAGATGTGGATAAGATTGTCTAAGGAGAGTGTAAAGTGAAAATAAAACCAAAGGCTGGTAACCTTAACTAAAGGAAATACAATGCAGTATTTGATGGAATAGGATCCCTGAGTCATCAAGACTTGAAGATGGGATCCAGAGCTTAAACCTTGTATGAGAGGACAGCTCCCCCCTTCCCAGTTGGGCAGTTACTGATGGGTGTAGAGGTAGGGAATTAAGAAAATTATTGCTCAGTCACTTGCATTTTCATGTCATGTGCTGAGAAAAGGGGATGTGGTAGGGAAATAGTATGGAATTGATGGGAGACTGGAGATTTAAGGATGACTCTGATAGCTCTTGCTCATGCCTGTAATCCCAGCACTTTAGGAGGTCAAGGCAGGCTGATCATGCAGTCAAGAGATCGAGACCAGCCTGACCAACATGGTAAAACCCTGTCTCTGCTAAAAACAGAAAAATTAGCCGTGCACACCTGAGGCAGGAGAATTGCTTGAACCCAGGTGGTAGAGATTGCAGTGAGCTGAGATTGCGCCACTGCACTCTAGCCTGGGCAACAGAGCAAAACACTCTCTCAAAAAAAAGGAAAAAGAAAAAAGAATGACTCAGTATAATGGGGATGGAAACTTAAGCAGGAACATTTAATAGTTATCGTTATTCATTTTTGAAAGTTTACCTGAACAATAAATATAATCCTTTATGTATAGCAATAGAAATGAATGAGGCAGAAAGTTAGATTAATTCATGTTTTGGGTTTTCCTCATTATTTGGCAGCAGGATGACAATGGGAGAAGTAGGACAAGATAAGCAGCCTGTTGCATTATTGTGGCCATGTTTGTAGTTAACATAGAAATATATCTGTGTGTGTTGGAAAGTAGTATATTATCAATTGTGATGAGTAGTAAAATTAATACAAATTTCAGTGCCTGTGGTTTATCTCAGAAGCCAAAGGTGCACTGATTGTAAGATACTCTATTAGTTTGCTAGGCCTGCCATATTAAAATACCACAGACTGGGTGGCTTAAACAGAAATTTATTTTCTTGCAGTTCTGGAGGCCTGAAGGCTGAGATCAAGGTATTGGCAAGTTTGATTTCCCCTGAGGGCTCTCTCTCTGACATGCAGATGGCTGTCTTTTCCCTGGGTCTTCACCTGGCTGTGTGCACACATCTCTGTTGTCTCTTATGTCTTAATCTCTCTTTACGTCACAGCCATACTGGATTAAGGAACCTCAGTGGCCTCATTTAACTTAATCACCTATTTAAAGACCCTGTCTCCAAATACACTCACATTCACAGGTACTAGAGGTTAGGGCTTCAACATATGATCAGCATATTTGGGGTATCCCAGTTCAGTCCACAGCAGATATTTTTTGGTTTGTGCACTGCAGCTAGAGGATGAGCTACAAAAGTTATTTTCAAGTGGAGGGACTGGACTGGGATTGCTTTTAAGTTAAGTCTGAGTGGCTTTTAAGTTAAGTCCAGGGGTGGGTGGGGGTTTTGTGTTGTGCAACTGAGCTGTGGACTTTTTTTGTAAACCCTCAAAAAGATGTGCCTTAAGGGGAGAAACAAATAGTGTCTGATACTAGGGATATAAATAGGTATTTATGCAGAGCGTATTCTCCTAGGCTGCAGTAATAATCTCAGGTGGGTTCAGGAAGTGTTGCTTTATTTGAGGCATGGCACTCTGGTGGAGAGCGAAGTGACTGTCTCTGCACATAAGGAAAAAAGTCTGGGGGAAGGGAGCCTTATTTATAACCATCACAGGACAGCAGGCATACCAGAAAGTGAACAGGTTTTCTTTCTTTTCTTTCTTCCTTCCTTTTCCTCTTCTACTTTCTTCATTCCCCATTGGTTAGGGGAGAGAGTATGATGAGAGAGGAACAGAGATTAAAGGAATGGTGGGGGTAATTGGAAGCTGAGAATAGAGGCAGGCCTGTGTGAATCCCCTACTTCGGCAGGAACCCAGTCACCTGATAACTCATTTTAAAGAAGAAAATTATAAGAAGAGTTTGATGATATTCTCCATATCAAATCGTGGCTCAGACAAGGGAAGTCATATCAAACAAAAGCCCTTTCCAACAGCATCTAAAAATTAAGAAATGATTTGAGAATTATTGGAATGATTTGAGTGATAATTTGTTATATTTTATATCACTTGTTAAGCAGTTCCATGATAAATATAATGTATTAAGAAGATAAAAGAATATATTTAAAGTTTTGGGTTTATATTTATTTATGTAGTACTTTATATTCCTGTTAAAATATCTTGAATATCACTTCAAGGGACAAGGAATTTGAAAGTGCAGACAGGAGTTATTTAAGTGATTGCTATAAGGATTAAACAAGATAAGAAGAGAATGTAATTCTTTGGTATTAGGAAAGTCAATTTTAGAAGATCCCCAGATTGGTATTAACTTTTCTAGTCTTGTCGGGTCTCCTTTTAAGAGATAAGACTTGCTCAGTGATGTGAAGTAGAAGGAGATAGACTTTGTCATCAGACAGATCTGGGCTTTAATATTTCTTATTTCTGTAACTTTGGAACAAAGTGTACAACCTGTTAGAATTTCAGCCTTTTTTCTTTAGCATGAGAACATTGATAGCTACTTCCGGGATTTTTTTTGAAATTAAATAAAATACATGTATGGAAAGCATTTCTTATTTTGTTTGGCATCTAACCATTAACAAATGTTTATTCCTGACCCTTCTCAAATTTAGCAAAATTAATCTGTAATATTGTAGTAAATTTTAAAATTTTCATTTTGAATAAAAACTCAGTGGCACCAGTTTGCTCAATACGTGTTCTTCAGTGCTAATGTAAAAACCCTGCTTAGGGCTGGAAGTGGTAGCTTATACCTGTAATCCCAGGACTTTGGGAGGTCATGGTGGGAGGATCAGTTGAGAGCAGTCTGTGCAGCTTAGCAAAACCCTGTCTCTACAAAAACATGAAAAAAAAAAAAAGCTAGGCATAGTTGCTTGCCTCTATAGTCTAGTTACTGGGGAGGCTGAGGCATGAGGATTGCTTGAACCCAAGGAGTTTGAGGTGGCAGTGAGCCACGATTATGCCACTGCACTCCAGCCTGAGTAACAGAGCAAGACTGTGTCTCTCTCTTTTTTTAAAAAAAAAAAAAAAAAACCCAGGCTGGTTGTGGTAGCTCATGCCTGTAATCCCAGAACTTTGGCAGGCAGAGATGGGCGAATCACCTGAGGTCAGGAGTTCAAGACCATTCTGGCCCTATATGGTGAAACTTCATCTCTACTAAAAATACAAAAATTAGCTGGGTGTGGCAGTGGGCACTTGTAATCCCAGATCCTCAGGAGGCTGAGGCAGGAGAGTCACTTGAATCCAGGTGGTGGATGTTGCAGTGAGTCGAGATTGTGCCACTGCACTCCAGCCTGGGCAACAGAACCAGACTATGTCTCAAAGAAAAGAAAAAAGAAAAACCTCAGACAAAATCCAAATTAGTGGAATTCTATGTAGAGTTTACTGTTGGTGGTATAAGTACACATACTTTACAAAGCTGAGGTGTATAAATATATTTATGTTCAGTGTACAATTCACGTATTTGAAAGTAGATTTTTAGCAGAGTGGCCTGTGAAGCCAATATGAAGTGATTTCACTTTAACATTTCTGTGATTGATTTGGTGAAGCTAAGTTGTTTAAAAAATTCGTGTGGTACTCAGAGAAATAGTTGTAAGTGTAATTTTTAAAAATTGAGATGTTATATACCACATAATCCTTTTAAATTGAACAATTCAGTTGTTTTTACTGTTTTCACAAGGTTATGTACTTATCACTGCCTAATTTCAGAATTATTTTCATCATGCTCAAAAGAAACCTCCTACCCATTAGCAGTCATTTCCCATACCTGCTTCTCCTAATACCAGGGTTAGCCTCTGATAACCACTAATCTATTTTTTGTCTCTGTGGATTTGTCTATTCTGGGTATCTCATATAAACTGAATCAAACCATATATGGCCTTTTGTGTCTGACTTCTTTGAGCATGTTTTCAGAGTTCAGCTATGTCATAGCATGTATCTGTATTTCATTTCTTTTTAATAACTGAATTATAGTCTGCTTTACGGATATACCATGTTTTGTTAATCTGTCATCAGCTGGTGGACTTTTGGGTTGTTTCCACTTTTGGGCCTTTGTGAATAACACTGCTGCTATTATTTGCCTACAAGTCTTTGTGTGAATATATGCTTTCAGCTCTTTTGGGTGTATATATTTAGGAGCAAAATTGCTGAATTATATGTTAAACAATTTCCAAAAAAGCATTAAAAACCGAGAAACAAAGTTGAGACATACGAGCTTCAAATTTATAATGAAACCTCTGTCGTATCTGTTTGCCTTTATATATAGTTTTTGATGGAGAGTTGGACTGGATATATATTGCTTAAATATTAAAGGAATAAGTAAAAATAATCAGAAGCCTTTAACTAGATTTCCCTGTTATATGTTCTAATAGGGGAACAAGAAAAAAAAATTTACATAAAAGCAACCTACAGACTTCTCTCTTACTGGCAGCTGATTCTGTAAATAATTCTAATTGGATTTCATCCAAGGCAAAGACAGAAGGGGAAGGCATTGTTTGATGGAATATGGCAGTAGGTTGAAAATTTTCACCTTGGGGATTATTCACTGAAAATAGCGGATGTCCTCTTTATCAAGTTGAAACATAACTTGTTTAAACATCCTTTTACCTACATGTGACCAAAAATGCTTTTCAGTGTTTTGGGCCAGATGTCCTTGAACTTTCTCCACATTATAGCATGAAACCTAATTTCTGTGGAGCAAAAATGGCACCTCATCCCTGAAGTAATTTTTATTAACACATTTCAGGGACAACTTATATAATAACTAGATATACTTGAAAATTAAGTATCTGATGCCTACCCACATTTAATAGAGATTGACACCACATATAAATTTTGAGGGCTCTTATTCCATGTTCTGTCCTTTCCCTATTAAAAAATAAATTAGGACCTCAAATTCTGCCCTTCATCAATTTGAACTCTAATCTTATTAGAAAGTATTATAAATTAAGTACAACTGGATCTGAATAATTGAAAACCAAATTTTAAAATATTTTTGTTTGTTGAAGCACTTACAGTTTCATAGACCTTGGTGAGGAGAAACCGGGAGAGATTATTAGAAGGAATTTATAGTAAACAGTTGAGTCTCTTCTACATATAACAGTTGCTATCTTTGGGAGTGGGCCAAGGAGCAAAGTTGTCTGGGCATTATCCCCACCCTTAGAGTTCTAGGGTGCAAAATAGGTGATCAAACAGCTGTTTGTAATCTAAAACTGACTGAAACATTTAATTGAAATACAAGTTTCATATAGTGGGAATGAAGAAACTAGTACTGCCTTGATTGGAGTGTATTTAAACTGTTGTTGTAGGTAGAGAAAGATGTGAGAGGGAGAGCATAGTCACAGAATGGCATGGAATCATGGAAGTATATAGTGTGTTTGAAAGACTGCAGAATAAGGTTAAACAAAACATGGAGAAAAGCTGAACTGGGAATTTAGGGGGGAAAAATGTTGAGAAAAATGGGGATGTTTTATATGGAGATGTCTGTAAAGCCGGTAAGGTGGGAAGGGTGTGAGCTTTTGAATTATAGAAACTTTTCACCATTTACCGTGTGACTTGGCTGAATTTCTTAACTTCTCTGTGCCCCAGTTTATTTATTAAGGATAGTAACACAGTCTATAAGGTTATAGTGAGCATTAAAAAGATGGATGTAAATTTCCAGATCCATACATGTTACAAGTAGTAGACATTCAAGACCTAGTAAACTATTATTTTTAAAAAGTTCTGTTGAGGGCTTCTGGGTAATACCCCTAAATAATTGAAAGGAGGGACTTGAACAGGTTTGAGTAGTAATGTTTACAGCAGCATTATTCACAAAAGCCAAAAGGTAGAAGTGACTCAATTGTCTATCTATAGATGAGTGAATAAACAAAATCTGGTATACGCGTACAATAGAATATTATTCAGCCTTAAACAGGAAGGAAATTCTGACATATGTTACAACATGGATGAAGCTTGAAGACATTATGCAAAGTGAAATAAGCTAATCACAGAAGGGCAAATACCATATTTGTCACTTACATGAGGTACCTAGATTAGTCAAAATCATAGAGACAAGAAAGTAGAATGGTGGTTGCCAGAGGCTGAGGGGAGGAGGGATGGGGAGTTATATTTAGAAATGCTTGATCTAGAATTTCATTTTGGAAAGATTAATAAAAGAATTCTGGAGATGAATGGTAATAATGGTTGTTCAACATTATTAATGTATTTAATACCACTAAACTGTACCCTTAAAAATGGCTGAGTTGATAAATGTTATGTTTATTTTACCACAATTTAAAAAAATCAGAAAAAATAAAATGAAACTATGCTAATTTTTTAAAAAGTCAAATTCTAACCACTTCAGCTCTTTAAGCAAAGTGGCATAATTCATTTAGTTGGGAACAAATGTTGCTTACCGTATTGCACTATTTGCCTGACAGATGAATGGAGAAAAAAGTGTATCTTAGAGTTTGCTTCTGCTCAAGGAAGGACTGAAGTTCCAGTTTTCTAATGTCCTCTGCGATACTTAAGGATATTGTCCTAGAGTAGATGTTCATTTGCTGAGTAGAGTCCTTAAGGAGTTTTTGGACATGCAAGAGTAGAAATGGAGCTAAGTTGAGGGTAGGAACCAAAGAGCCTTGCATAGTAAAAGATGAATAATTTTAAATTTCATACTTTCACAATGGAAGAGGTGAAATAATTGAAAACAATAGGCTATCAAAAAGCTAAGTAGTATTTTAAAAACTACTCCTGATTCTGAATGAATGTTATTGAACAAAAATGACAATTACAGCAGACAATTGTAAAATACCATGTGTTTGTCAATGGGAAAAAAAAAAGTTTGTCCACCTTCATTAGTTGCAAAAAAGTGGTTCTATCCATGAGTTAATTCAAAACATGGAAAATGGTTTTAATGAGTTTATTTTTTTAAAATAATTTGTAATTCATAAAATCAACTAGGTACAACTAAATTTCAGGCCTGGGCCTCGTTGTAAAAGTACTAGATGCCATGATCTCTATGGTACTTTTCAAATTTGGAATATTTTGAACTATTCTTCCACTGAAATATGAAAAAAAAAGTACCTTAATGAAAATTAAACTATATGGCAGCCACACAGAAATGCTGTTTGCTTCTGTAACAAGGCACTGCTGAATGATACAGAATATTGGTAGTATCTTGTTGCTGAAGTGTTTGTCGTCTTATTAACAGCTACATATGAAATAATACTAAATTCAACAGATAGGATAAACAGCATTACATTGGGCGGGGTGAAGAGAATAACAGCCCCCTTTCCATGTAATGCTGTTTATCCTATCTGTTGAATTTAATATTATTCAAAGCTTAGGAAAATATGTGTGTACTGCCTTCAACTGACACAGTCTTAGTTTTTTTTTTGAGACAGAGTTTCACTCTTGTTGCCCAGGTTGGAGTGCAATGGTGCCATCTTGACTCACTGCAACCTCCGCCTCACAGATTCATGCAGTTCTTCTCCCTCAGCCTCCCGAGTAGCTGGGATTGCAGGCATATGCTACCACACTCAGCTAATTTTGTATTTTTTGTAGAAATGGAGTGTCTCCGTGTTGGTCAGGCTGGTCTCGAACTCCTGACCTCAGGTGATCCACCCACCTCGGCCTCCCAAAGTGCTGGGATTATAGGCATGAGCCACCATTCCCAGCCCCAGTCTTAGTTTTTATATTGTCTCCCTCCCTTCCTGTTGCCATGTATAAGACAAGCACCTTGTCAGTTGTGTTTGATTCTGACATTTGAAGTAGCGCTATTTTTTTACTCAACATGCATACAGATAGACGTTTATGTACCCATCTTGGAAATGGAAGCCTTTGTGAGTTATAACTTAACTGTAGCATCAGTTGAGGCTGATAATGTAAGTGGGGGTGAATTTAAGCTACGTTAATGGTTTGGCCCTGTATTCTGAGCGCCATGGGAAGTTATTTGGGCTTTAAACAGGAGTGATGTGGTCATAGTTACATATTAAGAAGGCAAACAGTCTGCAGTGTGAGAATGGATGAGAAGAGGTCAAGAATAGGTGGGAGGAGACCAAGAGGTGCTTAGAATTGGCAAAACTGAGAGAACGAGGTTTGGAAGGAAGATACTGAGTTCATTTTTGGAAGTGTTGATTTTGAGATATCTTTGATAAGGATGTCAAATATTGGTTTGGATATGTGTGCCTGTAGGCCAGAGATGTGAAGTTTAGGGACAGCAAAGTTACTTGAAACCAAGTGTAGATGAACTGGAGGAAACCTAGGACTAATGGAGGCAGAGACTTAAGAAGACATGACCAGAGAGGTAGAAAAATGGGAAATCAGGAGATGATACTGTCAAAGGAATCAAAAGAAAACTTGTTTAAAGAGGGAAAGTGGCCCAAAATGCTGAATGCTGCTGAGATTAAGATGAAAAAAATGTCCGTTAGTCTTATTTATTATGGTAATCTTAACAGGAACTATTTTGGTGTAGAGGTGGGCCCAAGCTAGATTGAAGTAGGTTGAGAAGTGTGAGATGAAGTTATTGAGGAAATGTTGCAGGTAGCTACTTCAAGAAATTTAGCTCTGAAGAGGAGGAGGGAGATGGAGCAATAGTTGAGAGGAAAGATAGGATCCATGGATAGGAGAGATATGAATGTGTTTCAGTATTTCTATAAGCATCCAGTATAGAACATAAAGTGGGAACACCTAGTACATTGAAGGGAGAATTCATGTGAAGCTTCCAGCTGGTACTGAATCTTGATTCCTGAACCTTATACAGTAACTAGCCAAAAAATAAAATATCTTCTTTAGGTAATAGGGCTGAAGGAGAAGTAATACCATTATTTATTTTCTTAATTCTCTATTGTATTCATCAGGGTCCAAATAGGAAACGAATGGAAATTAGATGGTAATTTGAACAACATACAGACTTATTAACTGTATAGGGGATTATAAGAGGAAAAGAGAACTCTGAAGAGTACTGGAATATCAGAGAGTGAGCAGCCACTACCCCTAGGGCGGAGGCAGAGCACCCAAGGAAGAAAATTTGGCAGAACCCAACCTTCACCCTTCACAAGATGAGAGCTAAACCTTGCTGGAGAGTGTGGGCATGGCCCATTGGTTGGCAGAGACGTTTGCTGAGCTGTTGTGTTGATAGAACTCTCTAGGAAGCTGTCCATGGGGAAGTGCCATGCAATGGAATTTCCTGCCCAGGGAGGTGGCTAACTGAAGTACAAAAGAAGCTGTCCCCAGGCAGGTGCTACATGCTGCTGGCCACCTTGAAGTGCTGGCTGCCCCACACTCAGGGGTCTGTGAAGAGGGGCACAGCAGAACCAGGCAGAGAGCTCTTTCCTGTACTGTTCTTTGAGCATCTAGCACCCTGTACCAACAAAACTTAATATATTGCTGGATAGCATAGAAGACATGTTTTAAGCGTCTACCTCCTTTATGTGAAATAATGGAACTAAGAGTCAAAAATTGACAAGTGATAGATATACCTATTACTGGTTTTTTAACTTAAAAAAAAATTTTTTTTTTTTTTTTGCTGTAATGACTAACATCCTTGTACATAAATCTTTGTGCATATCTTCTTGTTTAGCTCATAAGAGGCTAACCACATTAGAGCATATTTAGAGATGTGATTATTGATCTTTATGTTTCACTATTTGCTTTTGTGTGCATGAAGTATCTTTAGGAGGAAATAAGAAATAGAGATTTTCTTTAGGGAGGGGAACTGGGTGGTGTCACCTATTCATAAAACTAAAAATTCGTAAAATCAAATGATGTCGTCTGTTTTGTTAAACTTAACCTTGCTAATGTTTAATTTCTCAGAACATTATAGTTTATCAAACAAATTGTCCTTTCTGACCTACACTTGGACATCGCTCAATGAGTCAGGATATTTTCATTTAATTACATTTCCTCTTAGTGCTATCAAAACCAGGGTCATCCATTTTCCTTTGTATCCTTGACCTTTCCCTGGCATTTGATGTGATGATCTTACAGCTGTTAGCCTCCCCAACACTGTTGCCACCAGTCCAGATGTGTAGTGTCAAGTGGGAGAGATTCGTAAGTAGCAGGACTCTGTCATAAAAAGTGTTACAGAACTTAAATATTATGATCCTGTTATAATCAGAAATATATTCTCTTGCTGTTTTTACAACAAAGCCTTAAAAAACTAAGTTTCTTAACCTAACAATAATTATAAATTAAGAAATACTTTTGGCCGGGCGTGGTGGCTCATGCCTATAATACCAGCACTTTGAGAGGCCAAGGTGGGCGGATCAGAGGTCAAGTGATCGAGATCATCCTGGCCAACATGGTGAAACCCCATCTCTACTAAAAATAGGAAAAATTAGCTGGACATGGTGGTGGGTGCCTGTAGTCCCAGCTACTTGGGAAGCTGAGGCAGGAGAATTGCTTGAACCTGGGAGGCAGAGGTTGCAGTGAGCCGAGATCACGCCACTGTACTCCACCCTGGGGATATAGCAAGACTCTGTCTCAAAAAAAAAAAAAAGTATTTTTTTCCTGTAACCACCTTTTAGATTAAGAAATAATAAAACAATATTGAAAATTTTGGCTATAGAATGTAGTTGTTTTAAAACACTTGAAAAAGTATTTATAGTACTGTAGGCATGTAACAAAATTGCACTTTACCCTTTACATTTATATAAACATTTAAAGTATTTATAGTTACATTTTGAGCTTTACCAAAATTTACTTTTCAATTCAAGCATTGTTTGTATCTTGTACAAAATTGTATTGTGTAGCTTTTTTTTAAACTTAAAGTAATTTATAGATTCAGTGCTATCCCCATCAAGCTACCAATGACCTTCTCCACAGAACTGGAAGAAAACCACCTTACACTTCATATGGAACCAAAAGAGAACCTGCATAGCCAAGACAATCCTAAGCAAAAAGAACAAAGCCGGAGGCATCACGCTACCTGACTTCAAACTATACTACAAGGCTACAGTAATCAAAACAGCATGGTACTGGTACCAAAACAGAGATACAGACCAATGGAACAGGAGAGAGGCCTCAGAGGCAATGCCACACATCTACAACTATCTGATCTTTGACAAACTAGACAAAAACAAGCAATGGGGAAAGGATTCCCTGTTTAATAAATGGTGGTGGGAAAACTTGCTAGCCATGTGCAGAAAGCAGAAGCTGGACCCCTTCCTGACACCTTACCCTAAAATTAACTCCAGATGGATTAAAGACTTAAAAGACCTAACATCATAAAAACCCTAGAAGGAAATCTAGGCAAAACCATTCAGGACATAGGCATAGGCAAGGACTTCATGACTATTAACACCAAAAGCATTGGCAACAAAAGCCAAAATAGACAAATGGGATCTAATTAAACTCCAGAGCTTCTGTATAGCAAAATAAATCATTAGAGTGAACTAGCAACCAACAGAATGGGAAAAATTTTTTGCAGCCTACCCATCTGACAAAGGGCTAATATCCAGAATCTACAAAGAACTAAAACAGATTTACAAGAAAAAAACCCATTCAAAAGTAGGCAAAGGATATGAACATACACTTTTCAAAAGAAGACATACATGAGGCCAACAAACATATGAAAAAGTGCTCATCATCACTGGTTATTAGAGAAATGCAAATCAAAACCACATTGAGATACCACCTCATGCCAGTTAGAATGGTGATCATTAAAAAATCTGGAGACAACAGATGCTGGAGAGGATGTGGAGACATAGGAACACTTTTACACTGTTGGTAAGAGTGTAAAATTAGTTAAACCATTGTGGAAGACAGTGTGCTGACTCCTCAAGGACCTAGAAATAGAAATTCCATTTGACCCAGCAATCCCATTACTGGATATATGCCCAAAGGATTATTAATTGTTCTATTATAAAGACACATGCACACGTATGTTCAATGAGGCACTGTTTACAATAGCAAAGACCTGGAACCAACCCAAATGCCCATTGATGATAGACTGAACACAAAAACAACAAGTTTGTGTTCTTTGTAGGGACATGGATGAATCTGGAAACCATCATTCTCAGCAAAGCAGAAAAGAGTTACCTAGTCTTAGGTCCATTTTGAAATATGAAGAGATAAACAGTATTTTGACACTTTTACCTACATTACTTAAAGTGATTTTGCCTATTAAAACTTTAAGAAAGATCCAAATTATTTTTATTTTATGTCTCATTTATTTGAATCATTGTATTTTGCTGGTTAACAAAGCAAAAATTAATTTTATAATTTTTATAAAAGCCTATCAAAATTTATAGGTTTTTCTTAAATCTTTATTAAACTCTTGAAAAATTTTTTTCTGGACAGGTGAGGTGGCTCACGCCTGTAATCTCAGTACTTTGGGAGGCTAAGGCAGATAGATCACCTGAGGTCAGTTCAAGACCTGCCTGGCCAACATGACAAAACCTTGTTTCTACTAAAATTACAAAAATTAGCCAGACATAGTGGTGGGCCCCTGTAATCCCAGCTACTAGGGAGGCTGATACAGAAGAATTGCTTGAACCCAGGAGGTGGAGGTTGCAGTGATCTTAGATGATGCCGTTACACTCCAGCCTGGGCAACAACAGCAGAACTCTGTCTCAAACAAAAAAAAAAAAAAAAAAAAAAATTCTAAAAATCTTTGTTATTTCTCTTCAGGAAAAAGTAGAATTTTAAGACTAATGATTAAGACTAATGACAAATGATGTAGAAAAAGAAACTGAATACATTTTACATATGAGCTGTCACAGGAATGTTTGCTATGTTCAGTGCTAGTTCCCAACATCTGTCCCCAGGCCATTCTTGTGTTCTGTCCCCAGGCCATTTTTGTGTTTTTGAGATGGAGTGTCGCTCTTGTTGCCCAGAGTGGAGTGCTGTGGTGCAATCTCGGCTCACTCCAGCCTCTGCCTCCCAGATTTTAGGGATTCTCCTACCTTAGCTGCTCTAGTACCGGGATTACAGGTGCCTACTACCACGCTCGGCTAATTTTTGTATTTTTAGTAGAAATGGGATTTCAATTTTTTAGCCAGGCTGGTCTTGAACTCCTGACCTCAAGTGATCCACCCACCTTGGCTTCCCAAAGTGCTGGGATTATAGGCATGAGCTACCACTCCCGGCCCCCAGGCCTTCTTTCTATTCCAAGTATCTAGCATTACAGTAGGCATTCGTTAAGCTTTTTTTTGAGCTAGATGATGATCAATTTGAAGTTTCTAAATATGACATTCTTACTAATTTAGTGCTTATTCTTAGTAATTTTCTTTGTTGTGTTTTCAGGACTACAGGAATATGTGGAAGCTGTCTCTTTTCAACACTTCATCAAAACACGATCATTAATCAGTATGGAGGAAATTAATAAACAGTTGATATTTACGACTGAAGACAGTGGGAAAGAAAATAAGACTGTGAGAATTTAAAATTTATTTCATATTTATTATATAATTTATATCACAGTGTGATGATTCTGGTAGATTTACTGGCTTATAATGCTAAGATTGAGATGGGAATGTTTTTTCTAAAGTGTGGTTCTGTAGATTCTCAACTAGGAAATGGTCTTTTTAAATAGTTCAGTTAGTGGATAAAACAAGAACAACTATGGGCATATTGAGAAAGTAATGCTCTTTACCTAAAGCGTTATGGAGTGATTATTGTAAATCCTCTTTTGGTTTTACTATTGTTCACGTGCCCTTTATAGGCACTATCTTATTTACTTCTTTTATTAGCCTTATGTGGTAAGCATTATTACTCTCATTTTGCAGAGGAAAAAAAAGGCTTTTAGAGAGTTTAAGTAACTTACTAGAAGCCACACAACTAAAAAGTGTGGTAGAGCTAAGATTTGAAATTAGGTATTTTGAATCCAAGCTTGTGTCCTTGTCCACTCTGCCAGTGCTTCTCACAGTGTGCTGCAGGGATCCCTCTTATCAGGTACCTACCTCAAAGGGTTGTTTTAAAGGATTTGGCTTAAAGGTTATTAATTAGGCAATATATAGCACCTGACACATAAGTGCTCAGTAGTTTGCTGTTATAAAGTAGTTTTATATAGTGAGAGCTGTTAATCACTTACTCAGTTCATAATGCTTGTATCTGAAATTGATGTAGTTTTTCTGAATTAAGAAAAAAGACTTTTGCAGTTTGACTTTTAAACAAATACTATTTTTTTCCTTCTGGGTTTCAAGATATAACATTCAGGCAATAAGATAAGCTGTATTGACTGTTTGATACTTTCTGAGATACCAGTACACTTAAAGATCAAATTAAATAATTTTAAATTTTTCTTTATTTTTTTGTCTTTTTGAAATTATTTTTAAAAACACCAATTATTCAGGATAGGTAGGTAGGAGATGGAAGACGCTGTAGAAATAATATTTTCTTGAATATCAACTAAAATATTAATACAAATGAGACTAATTTGGCATGACAGGTATGACTTTAAGGAAGCCATGTATTTTCTTAACTTTAAACTATGTGAAGTTTATTAAGGAGGAAATTTATTTTGAGAAATAAAATTTCTTCATATTTTTTATTCATCTAGTGTACACTGAATTACACAAAGAAGAAAAGTAGGCATATTTGACCCTGCTTCTTACATAAAATTGAGGAAGTTACTACACTTCCCTTTAAAGTTCTCTTTAATATCAAAAGGAAAATATTGGGGAAAAGGCCAGAAAATTTAGAATCAAAGTACTGTGTTCAGGACTTAGGTACTAGATTATTTTAAGATTATGGGGCTATAATATTCATATACACATTTTAAATTGTTAAGACTATCTTCATAAAATAACTTTTAGTGCTAAAGATTCTTGGTGCTTGGTGCTGAAATTTCTGGGACTTTGATTGGAAAAGGTATTTTGCTCTGACTTGCCTGTTAGGAATATCGTCAAAAGTATTTAATTTCTATTTAAAAAACTTCTTATTGTAAAGAATTTCAAACATGCAGAAAAATAGAATGGAAACACATAGTGCCACTAACTAGCTGTCATATTATCTGTGATGTTTCTTGGACCTCACTCCTTATGCTAAGTGATGAGGATGTTACACCCAGATGGTCTCTGAAGAGTCCAATGTATTAGATTCATGTATTAGATACATAGCAAAGAGTGAGCTTAATAAAACTATCTCCCTAGTCTCAGCTTATATTTATGTAATTTCTTTTAAACTTTACTCAAAAGAATTATCTCGTTAGCTCCCCAAATGCACAATTCTTATTTGCTCGCCTTTGTACTTCTCACTTCCTAAAGTGTCCTTTGCTATAATTGCAACTTTACCTACTCTTTTATACGTGTAGTCTTTTAATAACAATTTAGGCATTGTCTTTACCAGAAAGAATTTCATAGAGGCAGATCAATGTGGAGAGAGATTTACATGATGATAGTAATCATGATAGCAGCTGGCATTTGTTGAATATTTACTTTGTGTTGGGCATTATGCCAAGAACTTGGTAAATGTTATTTAATCCTTAAGATAAACCTCTGAGGTAGGTACTGTTATCCCATTTTACAGATGAGGAAACTGAGGTTTAGAGAGATGAAATAACTTGCCCAAGGGCATACACCTTAAGAAGCAAGGTCCTGGAAGAGGTGGGAGGAGATGGGTCAAGGTCATTTGGAAGAGTTAACCTCAAACAAGAGGAGGGACAACTCATCATCTGAGACTGGAGGATAGAAGGTAAAGATGGGTGTGGATATACATTTTTTTTTTTTTTTTTGGTAGGGATGAAGGCAGTTGCAAGAGATTGTGCTAGGTAAGCTGGCAAATGACCAGGTCAGTGAAATTGGGCAAGATTGTCTACTGAAAGTGAAGAGGTTTGGGACTGAGGAGAGTAGTGAAAGGTTTGAAACAGTGTTTGAAGAGAATGGAGACAGAACCATCTAATCATAAAAGGATTGGAGAGTAATTTGTAGCGGTATGAACTCTACAGTTGTGATTACCATTTAACTCAGTGACTGGTACTCAGCCACCTGAAACAGGGTCTAATGAGTAGATTTTAACATTGATTAAGGACTCTATTCTTGCTGGGTAGGTGCAGTAGAAAAATACAGCAGTCAAAGGGAATTGAGGATGCAGTGGGAGAATAATAAATCGTGATGGTCAGTGCTGAGTAGGGATAGACAAGAGGCCAGAAAAAGACTAAAAGACTTAGGAAAACATGAATGGATCAGAAACTTGGAGGGCTGAATGATTTTTCATTTAAGTAAGTAATTGTTGTGCAATAAAGTCATCAAGGCTTAAGAATTTTTTATTGTGTACGTCAAATGAAGTTGGAAATAGTTGGTTTCATAATGATATATTTCAAAAGTATCTTGAAGTCATCTGGTTTAATTCACTACCCAGGGCATGGATTCCTCCTGTCACATCCCAAATGGTTATTAAGCAAAATAGATTTATTTCATTTAGAAAAATTTATGACTAATTTGCTTTTGATTTTGTACTTCTATAATAAATGCAATACATGCTATATTCACTCATTTTCATGGTGTACTTTCTTTGTGTCTGTATGTGTGTTTTTTGTTTTTTTACCAGCCTTCCTCTGATGCACAAGATAAGCAGTTTGGTACTTGGAGACTGAAAGTCACACCTGTCGATTACCTTTTGGGAGTGGCTGATTTAACTGGAGAATTGATGCGGATGTGTATTAACAGTGTGGGGAATGGGGACATTGACACCCCCTTTGAAGTGAGCCAGTTTTTGCGTCAGGTTTATGATGGATTTTCATTCATTGGCAATACTGGACCTTATGAGGTTTCTAAGAAGCTGTATACCTTGAAACAAAGTTTGGCCAAAGTGGAGAATGCTTGTTATGCCTTGAAAGTCAGAGGGTCAGAAATTCCAAAGCATATGTTGGCAGATGTGTTTTCAGTTAAAACAGAAATGATTGATCAAGATGAGGGCATTTCTTAGAATGACATTACTTTCATTCTTTTAAGAACTCCTAAGAGACCAATTTGTAAGACTTATTTAGTATTTCATTTAACTTTATTGTGGCTTTTACATAGAAACATATTCAGTTGTACTTGTTTTAAATTGTATACAAGCTGTACATAAAATTAGCCAAATGAATCATTTCTTATATCTTAAGAAAGTTCACATACAGTTGTTTGCATATATGCCTTTTTTAATTTTTGCTGGTTAACCTTTACCATTTATCTTTGTAATGTGAACATGCTTCAGAGTGCACTTTTTGCCATAGCCCATTTTATTATTTACTTTGTCTGAAGTTTGGAGTGATAATTTTTAGTGGAAGCAATTTGTAATTTAAGTTGATTTTATTATATATAGAAAAGATTTTTTAGTTAAACTTGTGGACTTGAGCTTCCTGTTTAAATTTCTTGTTAATATTGTGCCAAGCCTCAAAAATAGCCTTATTCCATGGAACAAGATTTAAAAATGAATAAGCTATCAATATATAATTTAAGTACAAGTTTAGGGCGGGCACAGTGGCTTATGCCTATAATCCCAGCACTTTGGGAGGCCAAAGTGGGCCGGTTCACGAGGTCAGGAGTTTTGAGACCAGCCTGATCAATATGGTGAAACCCCATCTCTACTAAAAATTCAAAAATTAGCCAGGCGTGGTGGCATGCGCCTGTAATCCCAGCTACTCAGGAGGCTGAAGCAGGAGAATTGCTTGAACCTGGGAGGCGGAAGTTGCAGTGAGCCGAGATTGTCCCACTGCGTTTCAGTCTGGGCACAGAGCAAGACTGTATCTCAAAAAAAAAAAAAAAGTACAAGTTTGTAAGATATTATAGTAAAAATTCACACTTTGGCTGATTTTAGGTCATTTAAAATTTATGTAAAACAACCTTCCATAAAAATTTGACAGATACCCGGATGTTCCTTTGTCCATTTATTTTTTATCACAGAAGGTCTGATAGAGAATTGGAGCTAAATTATAATATTTTTGTTGATAAAGTTAAGTTGAATTATATACTTGTACATACAATGGAAATGCTTTTAATGGTGATTATCTAGCAATTTTTGTTTTATATTAGGCATGTTTGGAGGCTTTCCTATTCTAGCATTTAAATTTAAATTTTATTAAAATTAATTTAAATCTAGCATTTAAATTTAAATAATTTAAGTCTAGCATTTACATTTAAATAATTATAATGAAGTTTTGAAATACTAAGTTAACCCAGACCTTTAGTTGTCCCGTGGTGTTGATAAAGTTGCCAAAGAAAATGTATCATGTACAATTCAGCAATAAGACAATTGTCAACACAGTTGAGAATAACAATGGTAATTGCTAGTAATACTTAGAATTTGGAATTTGCCTACTGAAATTAGTTCTAGATTATTACTTGTGATGTGAAACTGACTTGAGCACGACACCAGACATTTCCAGTTGGTTTTGTAAGTTTTGAGAATCTAGATACTGGGTTTTATTTTTTAAAGATTAGCTCTGTTTGTAAGGGCTGATTCCTTGAAAATGTGATTTTCCAAAAAAAAAAGCAAGAAAATAAAACATGGACATGCCTAGTAAATTATGTTTGTTTGTTTGTGTTAGTGAGGGTTTTTTGGTTTCCCAACCTGTAGTCAACTCACTACAGGTGAGTTGGTGCCATTGCTACTAAATATCTCCGCAGTTCATGTAATACTGTAGGTGTTACGCCAGGATGGTAGAGGATCTAAACACACTCCTGGTGTCTCACTTGTAAAATCTTACTATGGTGGCATCATGGGTGGTAATGTTTTTCATCTTTAATAGAAATATTAAATCTATTAGAACATCTGTTCTAAGATATACTGCTGAAAGTCCCATTACATACTACCAATTGAAGTTAAATTTATAATGTTAAAAGTACAATAATAATGGATTGCTAAATGTTTTACAGATGGTTAAAATGGAAGTCTTTTGAATAAAATATTACACTATAGAAATTAAACTTATTGTTTGATCATATTGAGAAATAACAAAACTGTTGTAGAATTTTTGGTGAAAACGAGAAACCTAATATAGACTAGCTAAATAATGGGGATTTATTATTTCTTTAAAAAGCCTAGAGGTAGAGAGCGTTTCTAATTTTGTTGACTCAGTTGCTCAATGATGTCCTCAGGGACCCAGAATTCTTCCTGCTGTCTGTCATTATGCTGTCCTCAAATCATCTCCATTATTGATTGCAGGATAGTTGCTGCATTTCCAGGCCTTATTTAACAGAAGAGGATAGAGACTTCCTTCTGCTTTTATGAGTGAGAAAACCTTTTCCATAAACTCTCAGGGAAGACATCTTTTAACATTTCATTGACCCAGATTGGATAACATTTACATTACTCTAAACCAGGAAAGGAGTATATAATATTAATACATCAGTGGATTTTTCCTAGAGGAGAAAGGTGAACATGATAAACTGATTCAGGGCTTTGCTATTAGAGAAGGGGACTTTGGGTAGGCAGTCAACTCAATACAGGTGAGTTGGTGCTGTTGCTACTGATACATCTCCATATTTCCTGTGATACTAATACTGTGGGTGTTATGCCAACTCCCAAGTGCCTCACTTTTAAAATGCTTACTATGATGGCATCGTATGTGGGAATGTTTTTCATCTTTAATAGAAAAATTTGTTCTAGGTCATATGGTAAGTTGCTGATAAAATTCTGAAAGAATATTGGGTAATTTCTTTCATAAATAATTTCTGGCAGGTATTACATCATTACATCATTACATTTTTTTTTCTTTTTCTTTTTTTTTTTTTTTTTGAGACTTAGTCTCTGTCTGTTGCCCAGGCTAGAGTGCAATCTCCACTTCATGGGTTCAATTGATTTTCCTTCCTCAGCCTCCCCAGTCGCTGGGATTACAGGCGCGTGCAACCACTCCTGGCTACTTTTCTCACTAGAGATGGGATTTTCATCATGTTGGCCAGGTTGGTCTTGAACTCCTGATCTCAAGTTATCCTCTCACCTCAGCCTCCCAAAGTGCTGGCGTTACAGGTGTGAGCCACTGTGTGCGGCCTACCTCAGTGATTTTTAAAATACACATTGAGAGTCCTGGGGCTTTTTGAAGGTGACTCAAGGAAAGATATTTACATTGTATAGGCAGAACAGATTTTTATATTTGATCCAAACCCTTTATTGTCTACATAAGACTTACTTTAGATTCAGACACACAAAATAGATTGAAAGTAAAAGGATGGAAAAAGATATTTCAGTAAACAATAACCAAAAGAGAGCTAGAGTGGCTATATGAATAATATCCAACAAAATAGACTTTAAGAAAAAAATTTTTTTTGCTAGAAATATTATATAATGATAAAAGACTTAACCCATCAAGAATACATGACAATTATATATATGTGTGTATGTATACATCTACACACATTTCTAGCAGAGCCCCAAAATACATAAAGCAAAATCGAAGTGGAAAGAACTAGACAATTGAACAGTAATCATTGGAGACTTCAATACCCTACTTCCAATGGCTAGGAAACCATGACAGAAGACCAGTAAGGAACCTGAACAACTCTGTAGACCAATTGGATTTAACACACGTATACACAGATTGCTCCACATAACAGCAGAATACCTATTTTTCGCAAGTGCACATGAAACATTCTTTGCAAAATTTCAGACCAAAAAACACAGCTCAATAAATTAAAAAATATTGAAATAATACAAAATGTGTTCTCTGACCACAATGGAATGAACCTATAAATCAGCAGAAGGAAATAGGTATAATTTACTAATAGGTGGAAGTTAAGCAAGGAACTTCTAAGTGACCAGTGGGTCAAAGATGAAATCATAGGGAAATTAGAAAATGCATTGGGATGAATGGAAAGAAAAACTTGATACACAGTAACATACGGGGTGCAGTAGAGTTGTGCTCAGATGGAACTTCATCGCTTTAAATGCCTGCATTTAAAGAAGAAAAGATTTCAAATTAATAACCTAAACTTCAACCTTAAAAATTAGAAAAAGAGCAAACTAAACCACAAAACAAGCAGAAAAAAGGTAATAAAGATTTTAGCAGAAATATTAAATACAGAATAGAAAAACAATTGAGGCTGGGTGTGGTGGCTCATGCCTGTAATCCCAGCACTTTGGGAGGCTTAGGCAAATGGATCACCTGAGGTCAGGAGTTCAAGACCAGCCTGGCCAACATGGCAAAACGCTGTCTCTACTAAAAAATACAAAAATTAGCTGGGCGTGGAGGTGTGCACCTGTATTCCCAGCTACTTGGGAGGCTGAGGCAGGAGAATCTGTTGAACCCAGGAGGTGGAGGTTGCAGTGAGCTGAGATCATGCCATTGCACTCTAGCCTGGGTGACACAGCAAGACTCCATCCAAAAGAAACAGAAAAACAATTGAGAATAGTAACAAAGCCAAAAGTTGATTCTTTGTAAAGATCAACAAAATTAACCTTTGGCTAAACTGATCAAGGGAAAAAAAAGACTCAGTTTACTAAAATCAGGAGTGAACAAGGGGATGTTATTACCAACCATACAAAAGTAAAACAATTAGATTACTGAGAACAATTGTATGCTGAAAAATTATATAACCTAGATGAAAGGGACAAATTCCTGGAAACTTGCAAACTAAGAAAAATGTTTCAAAAAGTTGAAAGTGTGAATAGGCCTAGCCTTTAAAAATAGAGATTGAATTATGATTAAAAAAAAAAAAATTCCCAACTAAGGAACGGATCAGGACCAAATGGCCTCACTTTTCAATTCTATCAAATATTTAAGGAAGAGTTAACACCAGTCCATCTCAAATTCTCTGAAAAAACAAGAGAGAACACTTTCTAACTCACTCTGAGGTTGATATTAACTTCATACCAAAGCCAAAGATATAAGAAAACTACAATGTATTCCTCAATAATATAGTTATAAAAATTATCAACAAAATACTAGCAAACCAAATCCAGCCAAATATAAAATAGATTATACACTATGGCCAAGAGAATTTCATCTCAGGAATGTAAGGTTAGTTCAACATGAAAATCAATATACAATGTATGTGTAATTAATATGTATAGTGTATATTAATAGCATAAAGAGGAAAAACATGATAATCTCAATAGACACAAGTAAATTATTAAAATCTAACACCTTTCCATGATATAAACAAAGAATAGAAGGGAAGTTCCTCAATTTGATAAAAGGCATTCAACCCACAGCTAGCGTCACAGTTAATGATGAAAGACTAAAAAGATCAGGAACAAGATGGCTGTCCAATTTTATTCAACATTGTAATAGAGGTTTTGACCAGGAGAGTTGGCAAGGAAATGAAATAAAGTTTATTGATACTGGAAAGGAAGAAGTAAAATTATATTTAGAGATAACATTTTACATATAGGAACCCCTAAAGAATACTCCAAACAGGGCTAATTCAGTAAGATTGCAGGATATTAGAGCAATATACAAAAATCAGGTGTATTTATATTATAATTAGAAAAATTAAGACAATTTCATAATAAAATGAAAAAGAAACTACATTGGAACAAATGTACCCCAAGAAGTACAAAATGGTACACTGAAAGTTACTGAACATTGAGAAAGATATTTATGCCTAGTGTTACATTATTGTAATGCTAAGTTCGTGGGAGTTGTATTCTGTTCAAGATCATTGCCAAGCAAGGTCTGATTTTTCACACAAAAATTGCAACCTCCAGCATACAGATCTAAATAAGAAGGTTAAAGATCTAAATAAAAAGGCATGCTGTTCAGATTGGAGGATTTAATATTCAGATAGCAGTACTCTCCAAATTGAACTAGAGATTCAATGCAATCCCTACCAAAGTTGCAACTTCACTCTTTTCAGAAATAGACAATCTGATCCTAAAATTCATTTGGAAATTCAAAGGATACAGGATAGTCAACGCAACCTTTGAAATGAACACCAGAGAGTCACACTTTCTGATTTCAAAGCTTATTACAAAGTTACAGTAATTAAGACAATATAGTACTGACAATATACATATAGATCGGTTAAATAAACATGAGAGTCTAGAAAGAAATTCATGTATATGTAGTTAAATTCTTTTTTATTTTGAGACAGGATCTCACTCTCACTTTGTCACCCAAGCTGGAGGGAAGTGGCATGATCATAGGTCACTGTAGCCTCGAACTCCTGGGTTTAAGCAGGACTCCTCAAACTCCTGCTGCCTAACCCTCCTAAGTAGCTGGGACTACAGGTGTGTGCCACTGCACACCCAGCTATTTTTTTTTTTTTTTTTTTTTTCTGAGACAGAGTCTTGCTCTGTTGCTTAGGCTGGAGTGCAGTGCTGCAATCTCGGCTCACTGCAACCTCTGCCTCCCAGGTTCAAGTAATTCTCCTGTTTCAGCCTCCCAAGTAGCTGGGACTAGAGGCACCACCACACCCTGCTAATTTTTATATTTTTAGTAGAAACAGGGTTTCACCATACTGGTCAGGCTGGTCTCGAGCTCCTGACCTCAGGTGATCCGCTTGGCTCGGCCTCCCAAAGTGCTGGGATGACAGGTATGAGCCACTATACCCAGCCTTATTTTCTTTTTTTTGTAGAGACAAGATGTCACTATGTTGCCCAGGCTGGTCTCAAACCCCCAAGCTCAAGTGATTCTCTTGCCTCAACTTCCCAGGAGTTTACCTCATTCAACAGACTATGCCCAAAATTATATATAATACATGATCATACACAATTACATTTTGCATATCATGTAAGATTCATGGATCCTCTGAAATTCATCTATGGATGCTCTAAAACTATGTTGTTGAAACCCAGATTAAGAACCCTTGTCATAAGAGAAATCCAATAATGTCTCATGTTGTAACCTTGGATAATCATGACACCTCCATATTGTCATGATATTTGAAAGGGATAGAACTCAATTTTGTTGTATAAATTATGTGAGTGAAATTCTGATACTATGTTAGAGTGTTTCTCTAGAGAGAAAGGTTCACAGCTTTCATATCTTTCTCAAATGGAATTTTGACCTAAAACTAAGAATCACCTGGTATAGATTGTATTTGGGTTCTTTAGAGGGACAGAACTAATGGAATAGATACATGTATAAAAGGGGATTTTATTAAGGAGTATTGACTCACATGATCACGAGGTCCAGCAATAGGCCACCTGCAGGCTGAGGAGCAAGGAGAGCTAGTCAGAGTTCCAAAACAAGAACTTGGAGTCTGATATTCGAGGGCAGGAAGCATCCATCACAGGAGAAAGACGTATGTAGGCTGGGAGGCTAGGCCAGTCTCTCTTCTCACATTTTTCTGCCTGCTTATATTCTAGCTGCTCTGGCAGCTGATTAGATGGTGCCCACCCAGATTGAGAGTGGGTCTGCATTTCCCAGCCCATTGATTCAAATGTTAATCTCCTTTAGCAACACCCTCACAGACACACCCAGGATCAATACTTTGTATCCTTCAATCCAATCAAGTTAACATTCAGTATTAGCCATCACATGAATGCTTTCTTAAGGTCCCATCACAGTCTTTCCAAATCTATTAGGGTTTTAACTAGAAGTTGTTGTCAGGATTTATATAGCATTTGGATTTTCTTTTTGTATGTTTGTTTTTAAGGCAATGAATGAAGTTGTCTTGAATGAATGTTCCATAGTTATAGCACCCCATTCCCCTAAAGTTCTTATTTTGTACTCACACTGATTTTAATTCAGAGGTTACCTATTCTGATTGTTTTCTATGTATATATAATTTGCGTGTCTCAAGAAAAATCTTTTTTTTTTTTTTTTACCTTTGCAGAATAAAAGGAATATCTGTAGTTAATTTTTAGTTATACCATCTTCAGATTTTAGGATAAAAGTCATTCTTACTGGTCTACTTTTTTTTTTTTTTCCTGGGAAGTCTTATTTGTGACCATTGTCAATGATCTTTTGAATAACATAAGCAGTTGCATTTTCCAAATCCTAAATGTTGCTTTAAGAAACATGACAGAATAATATTTGGGTAACTTAAAAACACAGAACTCAAAATACAAAACTTTTTTTTCCATATCCATAATGCCAACAAAAGCCCCTAAGCTTCCTTTGTCTACCTGATATCATACTCACACACATGCGCACACACAGGAGTTTCTCTGGGACACTTCTTAGTATTCCATGTGTGGAAGTAAAATGGATAAAGACTAGCAACACCCACCAGGCAGAATCCTAATGTCACTGACTCTTCAGGAATGAAGATTTGGGTCACCCACCAGAAAAAAAAAACAAAACTCAATTAACTGAAGTTTTAACTACAGAGAATGGGAACATAGGATGGGTAGTATAAGGAAATCATATATACCAACTATTACCTGAAGAGTAGATGCAGAAACAAGGACATTAGCCGCAATGCATATTTTCTCCTTGCTTTGTAATATATATCTTTTACATATTGGGCATTTGCGTCTTTTCCTCCCTCCCTTTTTACTCTGTTATTTTTAGATGGGTGTTTATTGTTGGTTAACCTTTTAATTTGGCCTTTAAGTTATAGTATGGCAAAAGCAAATTTTTTTGCACTAAGAGGAATATCAGAGATGGGGATAGGAACTGACAGCACTTTGTCTCTCTCCTTTAGCAAAAAGTTATCGTGCCCTGATTGCATGAAGGATATAGTTGCATCACATTGGGTGATGTTTGGAAGTTTAAACCTTGCTAGCAGGGTGTATATGAATGCCAAGTAACCAAAAGAGCAGACTGTGCTGGGCATTGCCCATTGATACTCAACTTCAGACTTGCCTTCCAAACTCAGTTGTAGGAGCTGGAAGCCTGGAAACCACACTTCCTTGATTTTCTTGCTAAGAGGGTTTATTTTCATTCTACTAATGAGAGGCACGTGTGCTATTTGGCAGGCAAAAGAGAAGCCATTATTCCTTCAGCCAGCGGGCAGGCATATACAGGCTTGTTCAAACAGCATACGTGAGGTTCTGCAGGACCTTCTGCATTTTGTTAATCCCCTGCTTCAGTGCTGCAGGCAGCTGAGATCATCAGCTGTGGTTTCCTGCAATTCCTGCGACTTCTTGATTTCCTGCATTCACTGGCAGCTTTCCCTGACCTTCCTTTCCTCCAGCCCTTCCAATGTTTTGGAAGCACCTGGGTTCAATCCTTTCCTGAGTGTACTATGCTTGAGTGCTTTCTGTTTTCCTGACCGAATGCCAACGGAGAGAGAGTTTTCAGGTATGAAATACAAATGGTTCTTAAGCATAGGAGAAGATGGCTGATCTCTCTCATAATAAAAGAAATACAGATTTAAGCTTTATTGCCACTTTTAACTTACCAGATGGGCTACAATTTGAAGCTCAAGAATACTCTATTGACCTGGGAGAAATGGGCACTCATACGCTGCTGTGAAAAGTGGGAATCAATATTGATCTATACTCTATGGAGGGATTTTGGCAATATTTCCGTTTGTTAGTTTGTATGTTCAAAAAATACTAATTACAGCATTGTTTCAAGTATCAGAAAGTTTGAAATATAAATGTCCTTCCATGGAGAACAACTTAGATAATTTATGGCATAACTATCAATGAAATGCTGTGAAGAATGAGACAGGCCGGACTCGGTGGCTCACCCCTGTAATCCCAGCACTGTTGGAGGCCAAGGTGGGCAGATCACCTGAGGTCAGGAGTTTGAGACCAGCCTGGTCAACACGGTGAAACCCCGTCTGTACTAAAAATATAAAACTCAGCCATGTGTGCTGGTGCATGCCTGTAATTCCAGCTACTCAGAAGGCTGAGGCAGGAGAATTGCTTGACGCTTGAACCTGGGAGGTGGAGGTTGCAGTAAGCCAGGATCACACCATTGCACTCCAGCCTGGGCAACAAGAGCGAAATTTAATTTTTTTCACACAGTTGTGGCATATACAAAATTTGACTTTTTTAGTTAAAAAAGCTTGGATAACTTTTGTCTCTCTCTCTTTTTTTTTTTTTTTTTTTTTTTTTTTGAAACGGAGTCTCACTCTGTAGGCCAAGCTGGAGTGCAGCGGCACAATCTCAGCTCACTGCAACCTTCACCTCTGGGGCTCAAGTGATTCTAGGCATGTGCTACCACACCTGGTAAATTTTTTTGTATTTACTATATATATATATATCTATATTTTGTTTTTACTGTATATTTTCTATTATAGTAAAAACATGAAAATGTGTATCAGAAAAATATATATATATTCCAATTTCTAGTTGGTAAGTTGCCTCTGGAGATGGCAGGGTTTGAGTAAGATTCTATAACATTTTAATTCTTTAAAATACCCTGAAACAAATGTGGAGTTTTTTTGTTCTTGTTTGTTTTGTTTTTTCCTATTGCTCTGAGCAAAAATAAATGTGGTTTTAAGATGTTTAAAGTGGCTGGGCGCAGTGGTTCACACCTGTAATCCCAAAACCTTGGGAGGCTGAGGAGGTTGGATCGCCTGAGCTCAGGAGTTTGAGACCACCCAGGCAACATGGTGAAACCCCATCTCTACTAATTTTACCTGTATGAAATTGCATTTTTGTGAGCTAAAACTATCAACTGTTGGCAATTTCATGAGGTTTAATATAATAGCGAAATATCTTTACAATGAAAACTTTTGCCACCCAGATTTTGTCTATAAGTTACTTGACCTTATATTCTTGACTTTTTTGTATTAGGTTGTCTTTCCCCAAACCCCTCTTCCCCTCCCACGAGTTTTTGCAGTTCTTTATGGATATCGTCTCCTGGTCTATGGTTGGGAGTATGTTGTCTTTTTTATAGATAAATTTTGATGCCATACAATTTCTTACATTATTTGTGTTTTTGTTGTCTTATTTAAGAATTTCATTCATACACTGAGTCATACATGTATTATCTTGTCTTTCCGTCTAAAAAGCTTTAGAAGTTTTAAAGGTTTACTCTTTCCCATTTAGGTATGGAATCAATCTGAAGTTTATTTTGAAATTTCAGTGTATGGTGTATGGTGTAGAGGGGATAAGTTACTTTATTTTTCCATGTGGATTGAAAAGTTAATCCTTTTCCTACCAATTTGCAACACCATCTCTATTATATTAAATTCTCATAAGAATCATGGATTTACTTCTAGGCTCTCTCTTTTCTGTTCTATTGGCCTGTTTGCGTGTCTCTGCACCAATACAACACTTTTTTAATTACTATACATTTATAATAATGTATAGAGGGCAACTATACAACTAAACAATATAATAATAATAGAGAGGTCAACTATTCCATCTTGTTTTCTTCAAAATGGTCTTGATGTTCTTGGCTCCTTTTCTCTTCCTTGTGAATTTTAGAACAAACTTTTTAACCTTTGTAACAATGTTTTCTTTTAATTATACTAAATTAATATTTGGAGAAGTATCATCTTTAGAAGATTAAGCTTTTCCATTTATGGAAATGGTATATTTCTTCTTTTTTTTTTTTTTTGAGATGGAGTCCTGCTGTGTCGCCCAGGCTGGAGTGCAATGGCGCAATCTAGGCTTACTGCAACCTCCGATTCCCGGGTTTAAGCAATTCTCTTGCCTCAGCCTCCCAGGTAGCTGGGATTACAGGTGACTGCCACAACACCCAACTAAATTTTTTGTATTTTTAGTAGAGGCGGGGTTTCTCCATGTTGGCCAGTCTGGTCTGTAACTCCTGACCTCAGGTGATCTGCTCGCCTTGGCTTCCCAAAGTCCTGGGATTACAGGCGTGAGCCACCATGCCCAGCCATTTCTTCATTTTATTTAGGTCTTCTTTTACGTCTTTAAGTGAAGCTTTATAATTTTGTTTAAAGATCTGACTCATTTTTTTTTTCAAGAGACAGAGTGTCACCATGTTGGTCAGGCTGGACTTGAGTTCCTGGGCTAAAGCAGTTCTCCTGCCTCAGTTACAGATGTGCACTGTTGTGTCTGGCTTGAGGTTTTGCTCATCTTTTGATAAGTCTATTCTTTGGTCTCATAAAGTGTTGTTATTGGTGAGAATGGTATCTTTCTCAAAATTTTACTTTTCATTGATATTTCACATTAGAACAATATTGACTTTTCTATATTGTTTTTATTTCTAATAATCTGTCAAAACTCTTATTTGTTCTAATGGTTTAAATATTCCTTGGGATTTTTAAATGTGCATAACCACAACACCTACAAATAATGAGAATTTGTTTCTTCATTTCCAATACTTTTACCTGTCTGAGCAAATTGAGATGATGTATTGTCTTCTTCTAGCAATTTTATTGACACAGAATTTTAGAACTACCGATTGGGTACTATGCTCACCACCTAGGTGATGGGATCTGTACTCCAAATCTCAGCATCATGCAATATTCCCATGTAACAAACTGCACATGTACCCTTGTATCTAAAATAAAAGTTGAAAAAAGTAGTTTTTAATATGTTCACAGAGTTGTGCAACCATCTCCACCATCAAGTTTAGCACATTTTCATTACCAATATCCATTACCTGCCACTTCCAATTACCCTTAAACCCCCTACCCACTTCGGCCTTAGGCAACAACTAATCTACTTTCTATATTTATATATTTGCTTGTTACGGACATTTCATGTAATGGAATCATAAAATTCCATTCTTTCAATTAGCATATTTTTTTCAATTAGCATGCTTCTTTCAATTAGCATATTTTCAAGGTTCATCCATGGTGCAGCAAGTATCAGTGCCTCATTTCTTTTGATTGCTGAGTAATATTCTGTTGTATGGATACACCACGTTTTATTTATTCATTCATCAGTTGACGGACATTTGGATTGTTTCTACTTTTTTGGCTCTTATGAATGATGCTATCAACATTCATGTGCAGTGTTCATGTTTATTCTAATTTTTTTTTTTTTTTTTTTGAGATGGAGTCTTGTTCTTGCTGCCCAGGCTGGAGTGCAATGGTGTGATCTTGGCTCACCTCACCTCCACCTCCTGGGTTCAAGTGATTCTCCTGCTTCAGCCTCCCGAGTAACTGGGATTACAGGCATGCCATGCTCAGCTAATTTTGTTTTGTATTTTTAGTAGAGACAGGATTTCTCCGTGTTGGTCAGGCTGGTCTTGAATTCCTGACGTCAGGTGATCTGCCCTCCTGGGCCTCCCAAAGTGCTGATATAGGCGTGAGCCACTTTGCCCGCCTAGTTTTGTTTGTTTGTTTTTGTGTTTTTTTTGAGACAGAAACTCACTCTGTCACAGGCTGGAGTGGAGTGGTGCTATCTTGGTTTACTGCAACCTCTGCCTCTGTGGTTCAGGCAATTCTGGTGCCTCAGCCCTGCCAAGTATCTGGGACTAAAGGCATGTGCCACCACGCCAGGCTAATTTTTGTGTTTTTAATAGAAACGGAGTTTCCTCATGTTGGTGAGGCTGGTCTCGAATTTCTGACCTCAGATGATCCACCTGCCTCAGCCTCCCAAAGTACTGGGATTACAGACGTGAGCCATGACACCTCACCTCTTCTAATAGTTTTTTTTTAAGCAGATTCTTTAGGGTTTACTACATACAAAATCATGTCATCTGCAAATAGAGATAGTTTTACTTCCTTTCCAATCTTGATGCCTTTTATTTTTCTCTTACTAAATTGCCCTGGCTAGAACCTCCAGTACAATGTTGATCAGAAGTGGCAAGAGTAGTCATCCTTGTCTTGTTCCTGATCTCCGGGAGAAAGCTTTTAGTCTTTTATCATTAAGTATGATGTCAGCTGTGGGTTTTTCTTAGATGCCCTTTATCAAGTTAAGGAAGTACCCTTCTAATCCTAGTTTGTTGGGCATTTTATCATGAAAGAGTGTTGAATGATATGTGCTTCTGCATCTATTGCAATGATCATACAGTTTTTGTCCTTTCTTCTCTTAATATGGCTGTTAACATTAATTGATGTTCAAATATTGCGTGACTAGGATAAATTTCACTTGGTTATGAAGTGTAATCCTTTTTATATGCTGGATTCAGTTTGCTAGTATGTTGTTGAAAATTTTTGTGTTAATATTCATAGATATTGGTCTGTAATTTTTTGGCATGTGTATGACATCTTTGGTTTGTTATCAAGGAATACTGACCTCATCTCCACCTTGCCTTCCAACTGTGAGTAGCTGCTTTGTTAATTAACATGCATCCTATTCCGTTTTCAGATTCTTTCATATTTCTAAGGGATTGCTTTTCTCTCTGTTTTCTTGTATCTGTTATTTCTTTGTGTTTATAGTATGTGGCATTCTCCTTTAGGTTGGTCTTCCATGTTGCCAAATCTGGTAGTCAAATTTTTGAAAGAAAGATATTTTTAACTTAATTTTTATACACACATTATAGAAGAACCTAGAGGCAAAAAACTTATAATTCTGCTTGTAGAAATAACTACTGTTAGCATTATGTTTACTCTCTGTCTTTCTAATCTCATTTCTGTGTGTGTGTGCACAGGTATATATGCACGTGTATAATTACAGCTAAACGAAAGAGGAATTGATGCCTTTTGTACTATTTTATTTTATTATTATTGTTTTTTTGAGGAGTCTCACTCTGTCACCCAGGCTGGAGTGCATTGGCACCATCTCGGCTTACTGCAATTTCCACCTCCTGGGTTCAAGCGATTCTCCTGCCTCAGCCTCCTGAGTAGCTCGGATTACAGGCACGCACCACTGCAGCCGGCTAATTTTTGTATTTTTAGTAGAGATAGGGTTTCACCATGTTGGCCAGGCCAGTCTTGAACTCTTGACCTCAGGTGATCTGCCTGCCTTGGTCTCCAAAAGTACTGGGATTACAGGAGTGAGCCACCATGCTTGGCCTGTACTATTTTATAACATGATTTTTTTTTCACTGAAGATGTTGTCAAAACATTTACTTGTTAATCAACATATTCCTACCAGGTGATTTTTAATAGCTACAAAGTATCCCATCATGGTACTATAACACAATTTATTCATCCATATCTGTTGTTGAATATTTAAGGGTTATTTTTTTAAAGTTTATTTTTTGTAAACAACACAGACACACAGGTCTTTGTAACTGCATCTTTGCCTGCGTCTATCTTTATTTCCTTAGTATAAATTGCTGAAAGTAGAATAACTGGGTCTTATGAAGGTTTTTGGCATTTACTGAAAAATTCATTTGATTTCTTCTGGAACAGTTATCAACCAGATTCATTTTTTAAAATTCTTATTCAGTTATGTAAGCTCTACATGGTGTGAAATGTAGTTATATGTGTCTCTTCCCAGGGCTGTCGGCATTTGCACCGTAATTTTCTGCTAAAGTTACTAAGATGTAATCTCTGGCACAACCTTCCTACCTACCGTAGTTCATACGTGCTCTGAAGTATTAGTACGTGCACCAAAGGAGAAAGTTTCTCTATGATGACTTTTCAACATGAAAAATAAAGTGTAGATGCCTCACATCATTTATCTGCTCCATTTACTGGCACCCAGCCCCATCCTGCCTCAGTGAACTTAATAAGATTAACAGATGTTATTTCTTTAATCTTCATTAGAATACTTTCAGGTAATAGCATCATTCTGGAGTTACTAGAACTGAGGCATAGAACACTGATGAGAAGGACTAAAATCGTGGGAAAACGTTCCTCAGGCCTTACAACTTCCAATATGGTCAATCCATACTTTGCTCAAGTAGTTGTTTTTTAAAAAAACCTCCATTTTGAAGGTTTCTGATGAGTGCTGCATCAGAAACCTTCAAAATGGAATTGGTTTATTATTCAAATAGTCTATTTGCTAAATTTTAAATTATGTAAAGTATGGCCATCATTCTTGCTTCAAAGCATTGAAAAGAGACATGATAAGATTTCCAAGAAATTATCATTAACTTTCCTAAGGTTCACAATGGCATTATGATATGTATGGATATGGACATAATTTTTACATATGCATACCGAAGTAGAGGGAAA
>PVKP010020072.1:0-41376 GCA_004027715.1 Plecturocebus donacophilus | reverse complement strand
AAAAAAAAAAAAAAAATGTAATTAGCTGGGCGTGGTGATGTACCCCTGTAGTTCCAGCTACTAGGGAGGCTGAAGCTGGAGGATCATTTGAGCCTGGGAATTTGAGGCTGCAGTGAGCTGTGATTGTGCCACTGCACTCCAGCCTGGGTGACAGAGCAAGACCCTGTCTCAAAAAAAAAGAAATCAAACCTCATTGGATGAGGTTTTACTAATTTACAAATTAGTGAAAAATGTGACTAACAGAGTTTTAGTGGAGAAATGCAGAGTTGTAGGACTTTCAAGAACATACCATCAAGAATGTGGGAAAATGAGAACTCTCGAACACTGCTGTTGGGAGGTAAGTTCATCCAGCCACTTTACAGGGCAATTTGGACTGTAGTTGGTGACTTTTTTTTGAGACAGAGTTTCGCTCTTGTTGCCCAGGCTGGAGTCCAAAATGGCAGGATCTCAGTTCATGGCAACCTTCACCTCCCAGATTCGAGTGATTTTCCTGCCTCAGTCTCTGGAGTATCTGGGATTACAGGCATGCGCCACCACGCTGGCTAATTTTGTATTATTATTATTTTTTTAGTAGAGAGGGGGTTTCTCCATGTTGGTCAGGCTGGTCTCAAACTCAGAAGGTGGAGGTTGCAGTAAACCGAGATCGCACCCTTGCACTCCAGCCTGGTGACAGAGCAAGACTGTCTCAGGTGACAGAGCGATCCACCTGCCTCGGCCTCCCAAAGTGCTGGGATTACAGCCTTTTTTTTTTTTTTGAGATGGAGTCTCATCTTGATCTCACAGCTCACTGCAACCTCCACCCCACCAGGTTCAAGAGATTCTCCTGCCTCAGCCTCCCAAGCAACTGGGATTACAGGGACATGCCAACACACCCGGCTAATTTTCTTCTTAACTTTTACTGTGTTGCCCAGGCTGCTCCTGCCTCAGCTTGCCAATGTGCTCGGATTATAAGTGTGAGGCACTGTGACTAGCCTTTTTTTTACCCTTAAAATGAGGAAAAGGTCACTACAAGCTAAACTTCGAGCCTAGCTGTCCACATGGGACCCTAGAGAAGTCCCTATCTCCCCTAGGGCAGCATTCGAAGCTAATAGCTTCTTGGGTTTTGGAACTGATTGGCTGGAAATTGGGGAAGCTACAAGAAGAATAGGGGCTTTTTGTTTTGTTTTTTTTTTTCAGGGCTGTCTGGGACAAATAGCAGGAACTTACAACCTGGTCCACTGGTATCCAGTAGTACTGCTTATCTTGCAGAAAAGTTAGGTATTGGTGCAAGAGTGTGCAAAGGGAAGGGAAGGAGCCCTCAGACCTTCACACAAGGAGACAAATCAACATGGTCTCCTAACTTGACTTATCCTGCCTCAGAAGGATGTTTAAGACATGATAGTGTGTAAAAACAAATAACTAGAAACAACCTAAATATCCATCAATAGGAAAATGGCTTCTTAAATTCTGGAACAGCAATTTATTACATACTATGCAGTAGCTTAAAAGAATGAGGTGGTGGATTGATGACAGGTTGACAGGTGCAGCAAACCACCACTGCACATGTATACCTATGTAATAAACCTTTACATTCTGCATATGTGTCCCAGAACTTCAAGTAAAATAAAAAACAAAAATAAAGAAAAGTAGGAGATGGTGGAAAATGAGGTCAGTCTACATGGACTCACATAGTTAGCCCTCCTAGGCCTGTGGTCAAATGAAGCATGGGACAGAATGATCCACCCAGCGCAGCCTTTATGTAAAACTCAACAACATAAAACACAACAGAAGAATTACATGTTTTCTGCAAGTATATGTGTGTAATTTTTTTTTTTTTTTGAGACAGGCTCTCACTCTGCTACCCAGCCTGGAGTGCAGTGAGGCAACTATGGCTCATTATAGCCTCCAACTCCTGGACTCAAGCAATCTTCTCACCTCTATCTGCATACTTAGATATGTAGAAGATGGTCTGGAAAGATATATATCAAATGGATCAGAGTAAGGAGAGAGAAAAGAGTGAAAGTGACCTTATCCTTATTTCATATGTATTTTTAAATAAGGGTATTGCATTCATGTATTGTGTGTATCATTAAAATTAATAAAATTATTATTATTAGAGACAGCATTTTCCCTCTTTTGCCTAGGCTGGACTGCAATGGCTCGATCTGGGCTCACTGCCACCTCCGCCTGCTGGGTTCAAGCGATTCTCCTGCCTCAGCCTTCCAAGTGGCTGGGATTAAAGGCGCCTGCCACCATGCCCAGCTAATTTTTTGTATTTTTAGTAGAGGCAGGGTTTCACCATGTTGGCCAGGCTGGTCTTGAACTCCTGACCTCAGATGATCTGCCTGCCTCAGCCTCCATACTTACTGCAAATACCTTTTAGCTGATAAAGTAGATCCCAAGAGCACTCTATAGGGCTTCAATGTGAGGGAAAGAATAGATTTTGTTAGTCTGGTAAAAATAATTTTTTTGGCCAGGTGTGGTGGCTGATGCTTATAATCCCAGCACTTTGGGAGGCTGAGATGGGAGGATTGCCTGAGTCCAGGAGTTTGAGACTAGCCTGGGCAACACAGTGAAACCTCATCTCAAAAAAAGAAAAATTAATAATTTTATTAATTTTGCTGGGTGTGGTGGCTCACGCCTGTAATCCCAGCACTTTGGGAGGCTGAGGCAGGTGGATCACAAGGTCAAGAGATTGAGACCATCCTGGCCAACATGGTGAAACCCCGTCTCTACTAAAAATACAAAAATAAGCCAGGTGTTTGGCACGTGCCTATAGTCCCAGCTACTCGGGAGGCTGAGGTGGAAGAATCACTTGAACCCAGGAGGCATAGGTTGCAGTGAGCCGAGACTGTGCCACTGCGCTCCAGCCTGGCTACAGAGCAAGACTCTGTCTCAAAAAAAAAAAAAAAAAAAAATTTTGCTCTTCTTCTGAGACAGGGTTCTTTAAGCAAAATTAAATATCAAATCAGCCATGTCCAAACTATAGCAGATTAAGAATTACTAGGATTTAGTGGGTTTTTTTTTGTTTTTATTCTTGTGTTTTGAGATGGAGCCTCGCTCTTGTTGCTCAGGCTGTAGTGCAGTGGCACAATCTCTGCTCACTGCAATCTCCACTTCCTGGCTCAAGCGATTCTCGTGCCTCAGCTTCCCAAGTAGCTGGGATTACAGGTATATGCCCAGCTGATTTTTGTATTTTTAGTAGAGATGGTATTTCATCATGTTGACCAGGCTGGTCTTGAGCTCCTGACCTCACTTGATCTGCCCACCTCAGCATCCCAAAGTGCTGGGATTACAGGTGTGCACCACTGTGCCCAGCCAAGATTACTAGAATTTGAATTCATAATATTTCACTCTATTTGATGGGCATAGGGGACATATGTAGATATCAAATAATAGGACAAAAAACATCCCCTTGCCTCACCACCCAAACCCACTCCACAAGTGGACTTAGCACAGTTAGGGGATGGGGGTGCTCAGTGCAAGTGGTTAGCTGGCAGAACTTGTAAGGAGGATAAATTCAGGGAGGGCAGTCTTTAATACCAAAGAGGGGTCTTTATTTTATTTTATTTTACTTTATTTTATTATAGAGACAGAGTTTTGCTCTATCTCCCAGATTGGAGTGCAGTGGCATGATTACGGCTCACTGCAGCCTTGACCTCCTGGGCTCAAGCAATACCCCCACTTCAGCTTCCCAACAGGCTGGGATTACAGGTGCACATCACCACACCTGATTGATTTTTTTATTTTTTGTAGAGATGGAGTCTCACTGTATTGCCTAGGCTGATCTCAAACTCCTGGCCTCAAGTGATCCTCCCATCTTGGCCTCCAAAAGTACAGGGATTACAGGCATGAGCCACTGTGCCCAGCCAAGGCCAGGTCTTTTATTTCATCATTTGTTCCTAATGTTGGAAAAATGCAACATGGTTTAATTACTGTATTAGTCCATTCTCATCCGGCTATAAAGAACTGCCCAAGATTGGGTAATTTTTAAAGAAAAGAGGTTTAATTAACTCACAGTTCTGCACAGCTGAGGAGGCCTCAGGAAACTTACAATCATGGCAGAAGGGGAAGAGGCACGTCTTATGTGGTGGTAGGTGAAAGAGAGCAAATGTGCAAAGGAGGAACTGTCAGATATTTATAAAACCATCAGATCTTGTAAGAACTCACTCACTATCATGAGAACAGCATGAGGGACATTGCTCCCACAATCCAATCACCTCCTACCAGGTCCCTCCTTCAACACATGGGGATTATGGGGATTACAATTCAAGATGAGATTTGGGTGGGGACACAGAGCCTACCACCTATGACAGTATCCCAGTAGTCCACAGGGAAAAATGTTACTCAACACAAGTCTTTTTTTCTCTCTTTCAGTCATCCTGTGTTTCTGCTTTTGCTTAATGATGGTGGTAGTGGTGATGGAGGTAGTGATATTGAGGGCATGTGTGTGTGCATATATGCACACACACACATGGAGTTCTGTGACTCCTATGTCTCTCTCTCTTTTTTTTTTAACACGGAGCCTTACTCTGTCACCCAGGCTGGAGGTGGTGGCACAATCTCAGCTAACCACAACCTCCACTTCCTGGGCTCAAGTGATTCTCCTACCTCAGCCTCCAAGTAGCTGGGACTACAAGCACATGCCACCACGCCTGACTCGTTTTTGTGTGTGTATTTTTAGTAGAGATGGGGTTTCACCATGTTGGCCAGCCTGGTCTTGAACTCCTGACCTCAGGTGATCTGCTCGCCTCAACCTCCCAAAATGCTGGAATTACAGGCGTGAGCCACCATGTCCAGGCTCCTCCATCTCTTTCTGCTTGTGGTTCCTGTTCTTGCTGGCAGTTGATCATCCTCCATGGGCCTCTGTCTGTCCCACTTTCCCTCTCCAACTTCACCCTCTTCCTCTGCATTTCCAGTGCTCCTTTTGTCTCACCCACTTAGCATAGGGTGGACCAAAATAAAAAATAAAACAACCAGTTTTGGAGTGGTCAGACAGATTTGAGTCCAAATCCCATTGCTTACAAGCTGTGTGGCCAGTGATGTTTTCCAGAAGCTTTCCAAGCTCTAGTTTCTTCGTGTGGAAAAATGAGAGCAACTGGGCTTCTTCTCCACGTTGTTGTAAGGTGTTGATATCACAACTCCAGTAAAGTGCCTGGCACCATGAGTATTAGTTTTCCTTCTCCTCTTTCCTTTAACTTCTGGGTGTTTTTTTCCTTCCTCACCACTGCCCATTCTCTCTCTCTACTTTCTCCTAAATGGCTATAAGACCAAACTATATTACATATGCTAAATTATTCATATGTGTAAAATGAAGAGTTTAATATCCTTCATCATTCCTTTTCCTAACCACTACAAATTGCTGGAAACCTGGCCGGGCGCAGTGGCTCATGCCTGTAATCCCAGCACTTTGGGAGGCTGAGGTGGGTGGATCACCTGAGGCCAGCAGTTTGAGACCAACCTGGCCAACGTGGTGAAACTCTGTCTCTAGTAAAAATACAAAAATTAGCTGGACATAGTGACAGATGCCTGTAATCCCAGCTACTTGGGAGGCTGAGGCAGGAGAATCACTTGAACCTGGGAAGCAGAGATTGCAGTGAGCCAAGATCATGCCACTGCACTCCAGCCTGGGTGACAGAATGAGACTCTGTCTCAAATAAATAAATAAATTAAATTTTTAAAAGATTGCTAGAAATCTTTAGAAATAGAATGTTCTGCATTGCTCTCAAGGACAGCAAAACATCAGCTATGAGGCAGGAGAACCGCTTGAACCTGGGAAGCAGAGGTTGCAGTGAGCCAAGATCAAGCCACTTCACTCCAGCCTGGGCAACAGAGCAAGACTCCATCTCAAAAAAAAAAAAAAAATCAGCTATTGTTTGCATGTGACCCTCACTTGATCCATTTCATCAGTGGCCTTTAATGGGGAAAATATGGTCATGGAGTGGCAGTGGAGGACTCCTCTTCTTCCTCATGCTCATTCAGTGCGCTTGCTGGACCTCGAGCTGCAGGATTTATCTCTTACAGCTCCATAGCAACGGCTTTGTGTCTTTAATGACCCACAGTATTTGCAGTCATCGTCATCCTGTGTAAACTCATTACCTACAGCTGCATCATCAGCACCTGTGCCAGGACCCCACCCTGGGGCACAAATGAACTCACCAGGGAGGTGAAGGGAAGTGGAAGCCTGTTCTGCCCGGCACGCGGAGGGGCAGCACAAAGACATTTTGTGATGCGGAGATGAACTGTTGTCAACTCAACTTTCCCCCATGGCTAAGGGAATAGACTCGGCTTAGAGCAGAAACGGCTTATAGAACCGAAAAGCACATTGGAAATGATCCTATTCCAACTCTGCTGTTTCACAGAGGGAGGGATTGAGGCACCCCAGGAGGGTAAGGTGGATGTGATCTGTTGGTCACATTAGCTGATTACTAGCAGAGCAGGAACTCGAACATAGCCCTCTGTCCCTTCATCATCCCACACTGCTGGGCATGAAGTCTCATCCTCAGGGTGGGCCCAACAACTTTCTCTCTGTTCTCTCAAATAATATACAGGGATATTTTTCTGATACGTAAAATACATGTTGGCTGGGAGCGGTGACTCATGCCTACAATCCCAGCACTTTGGGAGGCCCAGGCAGGTGGATCACCTAAGGTCAGGAGTTCAAGACCAGCCTGGGCAACATGGTAAAACCCCCTCTCTACTAAAAATACAAAAAGTAGCCAGGTGTTGTGGTGTGTGTCTGTAGTCCCAGCTACTCAGGAGTCTGAGGCAGGAGAATCGCCTGGGAGGCAGAGGTTGCAGTGAGCTGAGATTGAGCCATTGACCTCCAGTCTGAGCGTCAGAGTGAGACTCTGTCTCAAAAAGGAGAAAAATACATGTCCATGATAGAAAACAGAAAAAGACATTAAAAATTTAAAAGAAAACAAAATCACCCATACTTGCACTCTCGGAGATAATAATTGTTTCCATTTTGATGTATTAGGTTGAATATCAAAATGAAAAATTGCTGATATTTGATCATTTTCAGCCTACGAAAATGATAATTTCATATGATTTAAGCTAATATTTCTTCCCACCTTTTCTCCACAATGAACATAAAACCATTTTAAAACACAAAATGAGACTATGTACATGTGTATATTTGTATGTATTTCTTTAGAGCCTACCTTTTTTTTTTTTCAGATGGAGTCTCATACTGTCACCCAGGCTGGAGTGCAGTGGCACAATCTCAGCTCACTGTAAACTCTGCCTCCCGGGTTCAAGTGATTCTCCTGCCTCAGCCTCCTAAGTAGCTGGGATTACAGGCGCACGCCACCACACCTGGCTAATTTTTTGCATTTTTAGTAGAGACAGGGTTTCACTATGTTGGCCAGGCTGGTCTTGAACTCCTGATCTCATGATCCATCAGCCTTGGCCTCCCAAAATGCTGGGATTACAGGCATAAGCCATCAGGCTCAGCCTAGAGCCTACCTTTTAAAGTTAAATATTAGCAATTATAAACATGTAAAGAGAATAATGCCACATACACTCACATGTCTCCCACTCTTCCCCTGAGAAATAAGATGTCATATATACAATTGAAGCCCACTATCCACCTCTCCCCAACAGGAGTGCCTACCTGTCACCTTGAGGTAACCACTGGCATCAATTTGGTATTTATCACACATCGGTTTGTATCACTAAATAATATGAGGTATTTTTTAGCATTTTTAACTTTATATGAATGAGACCAAGGTGGATGTATCCTTGATGACTTTTATTGTTTATTAAGAATTATATATATATTTTTAAGACAGAGTCTCACTCTGTCACCCAGGCTGGAGTACAGTGGCATGATCTCGGCTCACTGCAACCTCCACCTCCCAGGTTCAGGCAATTCTCCTGCCTCAGCCTCCCAAGTAGCTGGGATTACAGGCTCATGCCACCACACCATGCCGATTTTTGTATTTTTAGTACAGATGGTGTTTTGCCATGGTGGCCAGGCTGGTCTCAAACTCCTAACCTCAGGTGATCCACCCACCTCAGCCTCCCAAAGTGTTGAGCCACCGTGCCCAGCTGAATTATATGTTTTTGAAACTTATTCATGTTGATGATCCAGGTAGCGTTTGTTCCCTCCCTTTCAATTTTTTGCTCTTAAATATTCAGATTTACTATCTGCCTGCCTCCATTAGACAGTCTCTTCTGTGTTGGGGACTCTGTCTTAGTTATCCACGGCACCCAAGAGGCCTCAGAAATGGCCTCAGAAATGGACGTTTAGTGAAATGGACAGATGCAGGAAGTGAAAAGCTGAAAATCACTGTGCCAGATAAGCCAGACTCACCTGTTGGGTACTCAAGGCAGACAGCGCTGATGATAAGAAGGCTCTTGTATCTGGGAGAGGCAGACATCAAAGCTGAACTTTACATTATGTTACTTCTCTCATGTGACAGATTTAGAGTTCTAAGGCATCCGATTCAGAACTGGAGGGGAGAACGGGAGCAACAGGAAAAGCTTCCAGAGACTCCAGAGCTCATTGCTGAAGGATGAGTAAGTCCCTCTCATCGTGGCAACCAGAACCAGAGCCCAGATTTATTTTTTACTTTTTATTTTTTTTTTAGAGAGACAAGATCTCACTCTGCTACCCAGGCTGGAGTACAGTGGCATGATCATAGCTCACTATAACCTTGAATTTCTGGGCTCAAGCAATCCTCCCACTTCAGCCTCCCAAGTAGCTGAGACTACAGGCATACACCATTATGCCTGGCTATTTTTTAAATTTTTTGTAGATATAGGGTCTCACTGTGTTGCCCAGGTTGGTCTCAAACACCTGGCTTCAAGCCATCCTCCCACCTCAGCCTCCCAAAGCACTGGGATTACAGGTGTGAGTCATTGCCCCTGACCCACATTTTAAATAAAGGCATTTACTTATATGTTCTCAGGATTCTTTGGTTATATCCATAAAACCAAGTTTTTTAGACCATTAACATCTATGATTGGTAGAAAAATGGCATTGCTGGAGCCATAAAACACAGACAACTAAAAATAACAATTCCTTTGTCAAAATCTACCCACCTCTGATGAGCTCAAAGTTACAGGAATAGTAACAAACCACAGTGGCAATGAGGCATAGAGACAAGAGTTTAGGTGCTCTGGAATCAGATAACGCTGAGTCAGAATCCTGGCTCTTCCATTTCCTAAATGTTTGACCCTGGGCAAGTCATCCACCTCGTCCAGTTTCTATCTCTCCATCTGCAAAATAGAGACACAAATGCTTACCTTGCAAGTTGATGGAAGTAAGCTGCCTGGCATATAGTGTGTATCCTATAAAGGGTAGGAAATCCTATGATCAGACAGGGTTGCCAGGGAATTGCCTTTGACTATTGAAGGTGGACATGGTTGTTGAGAGAGTGAACTCCTCATAGCCATGAAAACCCTGCATCGCACTGTGACTGATGATAGAAGCCACTGGTCCTATACAGTAGCTGGGAATCGTTTGCAGCCCTCCTCAAGAACACGCCTGTCCTGTGAAGAAAATAAATCTGGGCTGGGCACGGTGGCTCACGCTTGTAATCCCACCACTTTGAGAGGCCGAGGCAGGTGGATCATGTGAGGTCAGGAGTTCGAGATCAGCCTGGCCAACATAGCAAAACACCATCTCTACTAAAAATACAAAAATTAGTCAGGCGTGGTGGCAGGTGCCTGTAATCCCAGCTACTTGGGAGCCTGAGGCAGGAGAATCACTTGAACCCAGGAGGCAGAGATTGCAGTGAGCCAAGATTGCACCATTGCACTCCAGCCTCGGTGACAGGATGAGAGGCCATCTCAAAAAATAAAGAAGGAGGAAGAGGAGGAGGAGGCACATCTGCTGATAGCCCAGGAACTGCTATGGCTCTGTGTCCATTTCTCTTTCTGGAGAAGATTAAGGGAATAAAGGGATATGTATTATATCAGTAAAGTCTAGGAGACACCCAGTCCTAGAGAGAGGATCTCTCAAGTAAAGCAGAAGGTTTCCAAGTCCACTTAAAAGTTGGGAAAAATTTTCACATACAAAAGCACAAACCCAAACATCCTGCAAGGAGGGGAAATCCGGTGTTTCCACCACCTGCTATTTCTCAGCCGAATACCTCTATTGTTTTCCATTGGAAGAAAGAATTGAGGTCACAATGACCCCCTTGCAGATCTATTCAAAGAAAAGAGCATTTAATTTTTGTATTTACAGCTAATCACAATATTACACTCACCCTGCCCACCCACACGAACTTTAAATTAACCTTTATTTCAATTTGCACAGCTAGAACTACTAGGGTTTCTCCATTTTGCAGGTGAAAAAAAAGTGGCATGATTTAAAAGGTGCACACCAGGCATGATGGCTCACACCTGTAATCCCAGAACTTTGGGAGGCCAAAGCAGGCAGATCACTTGAGGCCAGGAGTTTGAGGCCAGCCTGGCCAACATGGTGAAACTCCATCTCTACAAAAAATACAAAAATTAGTTGGGGGTGGTAGCACATCCCTGTAATGCCAGCTACTTGGGCTGCTGAGGTACAAGAATCGCTTGAACCTGGGAGGTGGAGGTTGCAGTGAGCCAAGATCATGGCATTGCACTCCAGCCTGGGCAACAGAGCAAGATTCTGTCTCAAAAAAATTAAAATAAATTAAAGTTGCACACCATTTGACTCAATACCTAGCCTCAGAAGTAATCATTAGGCATGTACTTTCATGGGAAAGATGATAAGCAACTTCCACCCTGGAGGGGCTTTTTCAAATAAAAGAAGATGCCACCTCATCATAGAATAATCAGTAACTGATAAAAACAGTCTCATAGACCACGATAGATCAAAAGAAATGAAATGGTGTACACAATGTGTTACTGGGTGAAAACAGAAGTTTGCAAAGAGGTAAGGCTCCCATTTTTTGGAAAAAGACACGTGTATACAATGAAAGAACAGGCATCCAATTAAGTTGATTACCTCTGAGCTCTCAGAAATAAACATGATTTTTACTTTGTTTTGTTTGCATTTTTTGCATGTTTGTATTTTTCTACATTTGAGACATTGAAATTTTATTAGAATAGTAATTATTTTAATAAAAAGTGTCCCAAAGAAGATATGAATAACCTTTGAAACACCTGGCCCTGTGTTCTAAACCTGCTCTCTAAGTTTCCCTCAGCACCAGAACTCAGTAATGCCAGAGCTGGAACAGCCTCTCATGGGAGAAGATCAAATATGTCATTCTCCAGCAGCCAACCCTAACTTTGAGTCTGTCAGATTTGTCATTCATTACATTACATGAGCATATTTATTGGTACCAGGAATTGGTGTAGCTGCCATACTCACTGGCTTGGGCTGTCCAAAAAGAAAACTGGAGAATACAAACTCAGATTTTTTTTGTTTTTTTTTTGAGATGGAGTCTCGCTCTGTTGCCCAGCCTGGAGTGCAGTGACGCATCTCGGCTCACTGCAACCTCTGCCTCCCAGGTTCAATTGATTCTCTTGCCTCAGCCACCTGAGTAGCTGGGACTACAGGTGTGTGCCACCACACCCGGCTAATTTTTTGTCTCTTTAGTGGAGACGGGGTTCCACCATGTTAGCCAAGATGGTCTCAATCTCCTGACCTCGTGATCTGCCCACCTCAGCCTCCCAAAGTGTTGGGATTACAGGCGTGAGCCACTGCGCCCAGCAACAAACTCTTTTAAGAAACACGTTGAGTACTGTTCCTTGGTGACACTTCGCTCTAGCTTACAGCTGTGACATTGGCATTGCTGTGGCATCAGGAATTTGAGATGGGCTGACCATCACATGGGTGGCTGAGTTACTTAATTATAGACTTAACAAAAGTTACCAGCACTTTGCTATGAACCTAGAACCTGCTCTTGCGTCTCCCCGCCTACACCTCCCTCCTCCACCCCTCCGCCGCCGACACAGAAATGACTAGCCTACTTTGTGCCATGGTGAATCTATTATGTACTCTTTAGATTGTTTTAACATTCAGAAGCTTTGCAGTCATAACATAGTAGCCAGGCTGGTCTTCACAATAACGGTAGTTTACAAAGCTAGTGAGAGCAATGCATTTGGGAACAAATCAAGTGAAAATGCAAAAGTGTACAAAGAAGTGATATGACATCCCTTTCCCCAACCCCAAAATACTCCCTCCAGCTCTAACATCACCACCTACAGGAAACGTTTCAGGATTTCATAAGCTAATCTTAGACCAAGAACTATCATCAATTTTTCCCCAGAGGAGGCCCTGGCTTTTGACAGTCTACAAATGAGTGGATGAATGAATGAGTATGTGACTCCACAAGTGCATGAGAGAATGAATGTGAGAATGAGTAAACAGATGTATCTGCTTAAGCAGCACTTGTAGATTTATCTGCTCATTTATTTCACAAAAATTGATCAAATATTTACTCTATGCCAGATTCTATGATGGGTACTGGCATACCAACAAGATAGACAGGTCCCTGCTTTCAAGGAGTTTATTTTCTAGTCAGGGAGATAGGCCCCTGGGACATGAACAGAAGTGATGTGTGCCAGGCCGGGATCCCTGAGTCACCATATGGAGGAAAACTATCCATTGACCACTAACAACTTCACTGGACTAAGTGAGTTAAACTTCTTACTTAGTCTCTTGTGTTAAACTTCTGAAATTTTAGGGTTTCTGAAACTTTAGCATCTAGCACAACATGAATTAATACAATCTTTAAGTGTCATAGAAATCATATGTGTGTCACACAATGCCTACACAAAATGGGCATACACAAATGTGTGCATGATTACAGATGGTAAGAGCACTATGAAGAAAACACATGGGAGTATATGAAATGGAGTGAAAGCAGAAGTTTGCAAAGAGGTAAGGTTCCCATTTTTGGAAAAAGACACACACATACACATGTGTGTTGATAGATGGGTGCTAGATGGCTAGAAGATAAGGACAGCAGAGAAGGCTTCTTTTTGAAGGTGGCATCTAAGCTCTGTCTTACAATGACTGTGTAAGCACTTTTTTTTTTTTTTTTGAGACGGAGTCTTGCTCTGTCGCCCAGGCTGGAGTGCAGTGGCTTGATTTCAGCTCACTGCAACCTCCGCCTTCTGGGTTCAAGTGGTTCTGCTGCCTCAGCACTGGGACTACAGGTGCATGTCACCATGCCCAGCTACTTTTTTATACTGTTAGTAGAGACAGGGTTTCACTGTGTTAGCCAGGCTTGTCTCGATCTCCTGACCTCCAGTGATAAGCCCACTTCGGCCTCCCAAAGTGCTGGGATTACAGGTGTGAGCCACTGCGCCCAGCCTGTGTAAGCACTTTTTATGGGCATGCATGACATTACCTTTTTCCTGCTGACTCTGGGGAGAATGACTACATCTTATTTATCATTGTGTGCTATCAGGTTACAGTGGCAAGCACATGGGATTTGCAGCCAGACTAGCTGAGTTCAAATTCTGCTTCTACCACTTACTAGCTATGGACCTTAGGTAAGTTACCTACCTAAGCATTGAAATCTCAGTTTCCCTACCCAAAAATGGGGGCAGGGAATGATGGTGATGATAATGATAATACATTTCTAAAAGATATGGCTGTCTACCCAAAACTCATGCTTCCCCTTCCATAGTGTGAAGTCGTTGTTGAAAAGCAGCTGTCCAAACCTGGGTTCCATTTTTCAGTTCTCCTGCACCCAGATGCAGCCATGGGACCAACTTCTGCCACGGGGACATGAACAGAAGTGATGTGTGCCAGGACTGAATCCTTGAGTCACCATATGGAGGAAAGCTATCCATTGACCAATAACAACTTCATTGGACTAAGTGAGAGAAAAATGAACTTCTATTGTGTTAAACTTCTGAAATTTTAGGGTTTCTGAAACTATAGCATCTAGCATAACATGAATTAATACAACCTTTAAGTGTTATAAAAATCATATGAGTGTGTCACACAATGCCTACACAAAAAGGGCACCAGCAGTTGCCGGCATAAAACAACCGAGGATAGGGCTTTGGATCCTCTCAAATCAGCCTCATGAGATTTTGCAGTTGCCGGCATAAAACAACCGAGGATAGGGCTTTGGATCCTCTCAAATCAGCCTCATGAGATTTTGACCGTGTACCCCTTCTTGTCTTTCTAAAAAGGGATGGTTTTTACTGAACTGGATATTTATTTCTGGGAAGGTTACTGATTACAGGAAAAGGAACATAAAGCCATAAAGTCCCTACGGCCCTATGGCCTTGCAGACTTGTGCATCATCCAGAAAAACGTTTCCATTGCCTGAGCGTACAAGAGGAGGTAATCCTGCTCAACGAAGTCATCGCTCTCTAATTCACCCCAGAGCTTGGAGCAGAGCTTGAAAACCAAGAGCTTCCCCCAGGACATAAAACACCTGTTCTCTTTCTCCTTCCTCTTCCTCCAGAACAGTTCTTCTATGATGAGGTCTCTGTAAGACTTTTAGTTCTCAGGGATCTAAGAGTGAAGAAAAGAACTTTATGCTTCATGTTTGCATCCATCTGAAAATGAGATAATGAATATAAACCTCCTAACACAGCCAATGACAACATCATAAGAATTCAACAAAATGGGCATCCTTTTAGTTCATTTAACCCTCACTGTCAACTATGACATGCTTGATAGCTTGTCTCAGTCCATAACAAAAATGACCCGATGAGTATTATTATCCCCATTGGACAAATAAAAAAACAGTGGCTTAGGGAGTTCAAATATATAGCATTATTGTGTCAAGAAATGTCTGCTACATAAACTTCATCTAATTTAATTCTCACAATCATATAGAGAATGCATAAGATTGGTATTATTGTCCCCATTTTGTAGATGAGAAAACTGAGGCACAAAGAATTCAGATAACTTTCATTCTTGGATAAACATTTTCTAGTACTTTTCTGTGTGCCAGGCTCTATGCTGAGATGCTGGGGAACCACAATAGAGACACATTCCCTACCCTCCTAGAGCTCACAGTCTGGTGTAAGAGACAAGATAAAGAGGGAATGCTGGGCTGGGTACGGTGGCTCATGCCTATAATCCCAGCACTTTGGGAGGTCGAGGTGGGGAGATCACAAGATCAGGAGTTCAAGACCAGCCTGGCCAACATGCTGAAACCCCTTCTCTACTAAAAATACAAAATTTAGCCAGGCATGGTATCATATGCCTGTAATCCCAGCTACTCAGGAGACTGAGGCAGGAGAATTGCTTGAACAAGGCAGAGGTTGCTGTGAGCCAAGATCACACAACTGCACTCCAGCCTGGGCAACAGAGCAAGACTCTGTCTCTGAAAAAAAAAAAAAAAAAAAAAAAGAGCCAGTGTCAAGTAGGATTTGCTAGAAAATCCAAGTAAGCCTAGGATGCTTTTGCAACAAAGAGGAGGGGCCACCTAACTCAGAATTGGGAAGAGGAGGAGAAACATGAAGTATTTTAGTTTATGTTAGATGTAAGATAAGATGTGCCCTTGGATAAGATTTAGCTAGAATGGGCATTGTGAAAGAACTTTCCAAGCATAGTGAATCGCTGGGGTAGTTTCATCCTTAGGTGTGGATTTCTTCCTGTTTATTCTTGGGCTTCTTTAAACAAAAGAGAATTGTTGGGCTTCTCCTGTCTGTGAAGAGATGTATTCTAACCTCTGGCACCTTTTTTAGTCATTATCTTCAAACATAGCCTGTGTTCCATTGTCTTTTTCCTTCTTTCCTTAGCTGTGTCTAATCTAACATTAAAACCATCCATTGCATTCTTAGTTTCGGTTCTTATACTTTCCAGTTGTGGAATTTCTATTTGATTCTTTTTCAAGTATGCTATCACTTTTTATCACTTTCCCATTTTCTGACAAAATCTTCCAACTTATATCTCCTTGAATGTAGTAAGCATGGTTATTTTCTTATTGGTTTCTGTAGTTTCTATGGATCTGTTTCCGCTGTCAGTTGTTTCTGTTGACTCTTGCTCATGGTGTCTTGTCTTTGTTTTTGTTTGTTTTCATTTTTGTTTTTGTTTGAGATGGAGTCTTGCTCTGTTGCCCAAGCTGGAGTGCAATGGCACTAGCTTGGCTCACTACAACCTCTGCCTCCCAGGTTCAAGTGATTCTCCTGCCTCAACCTCCCCAGTAGCTGGGATTACAGATATGTGCCACCACACCTGCCTAATTTGTGTATTTTTAGTAAAGATGGGTTTCACCATGTTGGTCAGGCTGGTCTCAAACTCCTGACCTCAGGTCATCCGCCAAACTTGGCCTCCCCAAGTGTTGAGATTACGAGCATGACAAGACAATGTCTTATTTTTTCAAGTGCCCAGATATCTTTCATTGCTTATTGGATACTGTATTTTAAAACATAATTATTAAAATAATTTGAAGCCTAGGATGATGTTTTGTTCTTCCAAAGGGGATTGTCATTAGCTTCTGTCAAACACCTGAGGCTACTGACTGTCTTAGATGATTTAATCAAATTCAAAACATTGAGGCTTTCTGGGCCACCTGATGACTCAAAGACCATCCACAGTCCAAGCTAGAGATGGTTTACTTCCATTTTACCCTTTCTCCTGAAGTATGGGCTTTCTGGTTCTCAGCTAAAAATTAGGATGGTTTATTAGAATCCCTACCCTTTATGCAGTTCAAAATCCTACTCTAGTTTCCTCTCAGATCTCTGAGCGGACAAAATTACAGCTCAGTCTTTCAGCTGCCTATTCAACATCAGCCAATGTTCCTGGACAAAAACAGCCTTGAGTATTAGCCTATCCTCTCTGAGATCCTGTCTTTTCCCAGATCTCAGCCAGTCTTCCTCAGTGTATTGTCAGCTCCCTGACACTTTAAAGATGTTTTTATATTTTATACAGCTTATTTAGGTATCATCATCTTTCGGCCATTAGATACAGAAATTGAGGGACAGTTATGTACAAAGGCCCAGAGGTCACAAAACTTCTGAGTAGTCAGGCAGGATTGGAACTCAGGGTATAACTGTTTCAAATCCCAGATTCTGACTTCTACACAGCACTGCTCAGTCCACATTATGATCATAAAGACGGATAGGCTGATGTACAGATGGATAAAAGCTAATACTTACTTACCAAGCTTTTACTATGTCAAGCATTCTGTTTAAGCTTTAGAATTTTTTTTTCTTTTCTTTTCTTTTCTTTTTTTTTTGAGTTGGAATTTCACCTTTGTTGCCCAGGCTGAAGTGCAATGGCGCGATCTTGGCTCAGTGCAACCTCTGCCTCCTGGGTTCAAATGATTCTCCTGCCTCCTGCCTCAGCCTCCCAAGTAGCTGGGATTACAGGCGTGCACCACCATGCCAGGCTAATTTTGTATTTTTAGTAGAGATGAGGTTTCACCATGTTGGCCAGGCTGGTCTCTAACTCCTGACCTCAGGTGATCCGCCCACCTTGGCCTCCCAAAGTGCTGGAATCATAGGTGTGAGCCACCATACCCAGCCTAAGCTTTAGATTTTTAAAACTCATTGAATACTGAAAACAATCCTATGAGTTAGGTGTTGTCATTACTTCTATCTTACATATGAAGAAACTGAGGCTCAGAAAGATTAGCAAACTGGCCCAAGGTCACACAGCTAGCAACAGTTGAGCTGGAATTCAAACCTAAGAGTCCAACACAGAACATGTGCCCTGACCACAGTTTTCAATAAAAGTTTCTTGTGGCCAAGGGCTTGAGAATCATTTATCCCACCATATAGATTCAGCACAGATATTAACCCTAGAACCATTGGTTCTCCAAGATTGAGCTCCATACTGTTTCTATCCTACACTTGCCTAAGTCCAGCTATAACAAAGTCTTCACTTCCAAGTACTGGGAAGCGTTGCTTTGAAATCTTCAATTCTGTAAACCGTAACCATCCTCACCACCTCCATCAGATGTTTTTCTCCAATGGAGACCAGCAACAGTTTGCAAGCTAATTTTTCCTGCCAGCCTCATAAATTGGGAGACAAGGTTGTGGCAGTAAAGTGGGAAATGCTTTATTATCCCCATTTTGCAAAGGCAAGTTCTAAGCCAAAGCAGGTGAGTCATCCTCAGAGATCAGAATCCAACACCATTCTGTTCCACCCCTCTGAATTCCCTCCTGCAGTGGGGGACTTTACCCTGCAGATAAAGCCACTTCTCTTCTCTACTAGGAAATATGCAAAGTAGACTTTGGGCCTCCAGGGAGCCAGTGGTGGGAGACAGGTATATGCCAGGTCCATGAGTTTCCCTAAGAATTGATTGGTCTCATATCCTGAATTTTCTGGGCATGAATAATGATCTTCTATTAATTAAGCATTTACCACTGCGCTAAAGCATTTTCATGTGTGATTTCATTTAATCCTCCAATAACCCTCTGAAGATCCTATCATTATCTTCACATTCAGAGTAAGAAATCGAAGCCCGGGAAGGTAAAGCATCTGCCATCGCCACCTGCTTAGGAAGCAACAGGCCTTTGGGTTGATACTTTGAAGTCAGTCACCTGACATTCCTTTCCCACTGTCTTTTCTTCCCACCTACAGATGTGCTTCTGAATATTAAGAGAAAGAGTCCAGGGCAGAGGATTTCTGTGGGATCTGTGCTCACTCAAAGTCATGGTCGGGGAAGCTGAACCCTAGAGCAAAGGACACCAGGAAGAGGAGAGAGTTTCTCTAGAAACAGGGTGGGTGCAGGCTGACGTGCTTGTTGACATGGCAATCTGAACACACCTGAAAACACCTGCTCCACCACCGTGATGACCATGAATGGGGCAAGTCCTGCTGGGTCATATTCTTCCCACTGTTGCTCTCTTCTGTTTTATGCAGAATTACACAAAGGTCAAGTTCCATCAAGGGCCCCATCACCATCTTATCTCAAGATGAAGCTGGAAGGCATCTTGGTACTGGGGCCCACCCTTTGGAAAGATCTCTGCCAGGAAAATGAAAGCGCTGCCTCAATTGCATGATTTGAGTGACTTTGGGAGGATATTCCTGTCCCCAAATAGACCTCCTCTCCTGACATGTCACGCTGGCCGAAATTCCACTATTGAGCTGTTCTTTTCAGGTAAAAAGAAATAAAACCTCTTTCTAAATGTAAACACTGCGAGAAAGGATACTTAATGTTTGTCAACTGTAATTTTTTCTCACATAAAGATATTTTTTCCCAGACTTTAGAATTTCCTTCCATCTGTCTGCTGAGTCTGACTCATAAAAAGCCCCCAATAAATATAGTATCTGTTGAATGCTTAAAAAGGACTACACAAATAAACAAGTAGCAGCCCCAGATTAGAGAGAAAATGCAACGAAAACCATGCTTAGTCTAACCTCTGTGTTTTCTTCTTTTCCTTTCTTTCTTTTTCTGTTTTTTAGATGGAGTCTTACTCTGTTGCCAGGTTGGAGTGCAATGGTGTGATCTCACCTCACTGCAACCTCTGCCTCCCAGCTTCAAGCGATTCTCCTGCCTCAGCCTCTCGAATAGCTGGGACTACAGATGCATGCCACCACACCCAGCTCATTTTTGTATTTTTAGTAGAGATGGGGTTTCACCATGTTGGCCAGGCGTGTCTCCATCTCTTGACCTCAGGTGATCCACCCACCATAGCCTCCCAAAGTGCTGGGATTACAGGCATGAGTCACCGTGCCCAGCTCTCTCCATGTTTTCTAAACAGATTTGAACACAGATATAACATCGTTGCATTAACTTGTTCTTTGTTGTTGCTTTTTGTTTGTTGGTTGGTGTTTGTTCTTTTGTTTTGTTTTGAGATGGAGTCTGGCTTTGTCACCCAGGCTGGAGTGCAGTGGCACGATCTCAGCTCATAATAACCCCTGCCCCCTGGGTTCATGCAATTTTCCTACTCCCCTCCTGAGTCGAGTAGCTGGCATGCACCACCATGCCCAGCTAATTTTTGTATTTTTAGCAGAGACAGGTTTTCATCCAGTTGGCCAGGCTGGTCTTGAACTCCTGACCTCAACTGATCCACCCACCTCGGCCTCCCAAAATGTTGGGATTGCAGGCGTGAGCCACCTCACCCCGCCACATTAACTTGTTCTTCAGAGGAAAGTATGTAATGTTTCATGATGTTCCATAAAGAGCACTATCACCAAAAGTACTTTTGTAGCTAAACAATTTAGAAAATCATTAAATTCAGGTGATTGGCCCGGCTAGCCGTCACCCATACGTTACAGTAAACTACTCTGTGAAGCTACCTTTCTTCAAACATTCTTCCGGGGTGTCTGTGGCATCAGCAAGAAAAGATACCAAAGACACAGAGCCCGGAGTAAGCCCAGAATAAACTGCAGTGGGTATTATTGATATTTAGGGACTTGAACTTGGGGATTCTTAGCATTTGGTCCAGGATACTTTACCCTATCCAATTCTGTCTCTTAAGGAGCAAGAGTGTTGGTGGAAAAGTAGTAAACACCTCCATGCAGGGGTTAGGGGTAGGTTCCCTGCAGCAAGAGTGCACAGAGCTCACAACAAACCAGCAGGTGGAAAAGCATCAACCAGAAATTTCTCCGACACCTCAAGCTCAAAACTCCCGTGTACAGCCAAGAGAAAAGTGGAAGTCAGATGACAAAGGAGGAAAGAAAGATCAATGAGAAAGAGGAAATGGAAGTGGGAGTGGGAGAGGAGAGAAGCCGGAGATTGACTCTGTATCCCTAAGGTTGATGGGGTGTGCTAGATGGTTTTTAATGCCTCTTTCTAGTGCTCTGTAAGTAAAGAGGAAAGAAAGAGGGCATGTGAAGGTGAGGAATAATCTGAAAGCCTGAATAAAGACACTGAGCCCCAAGGGGCTATTTTGCTTATCCCATGTATTGTATGTAGTCTACAGATTTTACAACACAAAAAGCAGGAGCAGGTAGAGCGACCACAAAGACCTCATCCTGTCATCTCAGCCTGAATTTCCTCTATAGCCTTGTCTGTTTAGGGTCTATACCAAGCAGCCAACATGGTGCCCAGGACGTCGTAGCTACCCCATATATGTGTGTTCATTCAAGCATAATTATGCTTTTATCTTAGGAAATGTGAGGGAAATACAAAAAAGTATAAAGAAAAAAATAACCATTATTTATGATCCCACCCCAAGAAACAGTAATAGAAAATGACAACTAATAATCATTGACTGAATATCATGCGATAAGAACTTTACATGATCTCTTTAATTAATATTTATGTAACCGCTGTTAACATTTTAGATTTCCTTCCAAGGTTTTTTTTCCTATACATGCTACATATATATTTTTAAAACATGCTATATATATATATGTATATATGTATACATATATGTATGTGTGTATATATGTAGCATATATAGAAAAATATATATATTGAGTAGTCGTACTATGCCTTGTACATATACCTTTTTTCATTTTTCTTCTTATTTTCTCTGATTATCCTCACAGCAGACTTGTGAAATTTTGATTTTTTTTTCTCCCATTTTACAGATGAAAACACAGAAGCTCAGGAGATAAATTGCCTAATACCAGACAGCTAATAAACGGCAGAGCTGGAATTTGAACCAAAGCCATACTGGCAGTAATGCCTGTGATTTCACCCTTCACCTGTTCTCGCCCTTCTTCCCACGTGCTCTTCAGTGTATCACGGAAGTGAGGGGTCATGGGCTGCATGTTCACAGGGAATCCTAAAGACTAATCTTTAACACAGGACAAGGTGTGGTAATTGCTGTAAATGGCACAAGAGACCCTTGATTCATACTGCCCTTCTGATGAGGAGACAGCCTGTTGATATCCAAGGACCCAATCAGAGAGATGCAAGCAGCGCCAGCGTTCATGCGGGGCTGCCAAGATGGAAAGCAGGACCAAACTGGCAATAACTGTGATCTGATGAGCATCACTCTTATGTCCACCTGGACAGCTCAGCCAGGCAGAAGAGAGAGCTTGCCAATGTCCTGAGCCTAGGCTTGGCACGTAAAATTCAGGACATCACATTAAATTTGAATGTAGTCACTTGTTTAACCACTGTCAACATTATAGACATACTTATATGTCTAAGTATGGTGACATGCTTATACTAAGTGCTATCTATTCTTTTTCTGATATTCAAATTTAACTGGGAGTCCTATATTTTTATTTGCTAAATATGGCAACCTGAGTAAACAATCCTTCTTTTGCTTTATTTTTTCTCTTCCTCTTCACCCTCCATTTCCACTTCTGTCCTTCGGCCCCACCATAAATACTCAAACTGATTCTATTTAAGCTAAGTCATCTAACTCATCTTCCATTTGTCTATTTTGATATATGTGTAATTTTTTAAAAAATGTATGATATTAATTTTTGTGTTTTTTTTTAATTCACACAAACAGAACCATACTATAAACCTTATTCTGTTCTTACTTTTTTCCTCAACACTTTCTTCTTGAGATCTGTCCATGTCGTGACATGCATATCTGGATCATGAGTTGCAGATTTTATAAAACAGTTCATTGAACCTATAGGTCAGGTTTTACTTAACAGACACCTAGCTAGCCTCCATCTTCTGGTTCCACAGGCAATTCTGGGTTAAACTGTGTGCACATCTGATGAGTGTCAAGTCAATCTCTCGTTATGGTAGTTATTTATATTTCTCTGGTTGTCTTACAGATGTATGTGAGACAGTTCCTCTGGGGTACATTCTTAGAAGTGGGACAGCTGTTTCATAGGGTATACGTGTGTGATATTCAAAATATTTAACAACCGGCCAGACACAGTGGCTCACACCTATAATCCCAGAACTTTGGGAGGCAGAGGTGGGTGGATCACCTGAGGTCAGGAGTTTGAGACCAGCCTGGCCAACTAAAAATGGTAAAACTCTGTCTCTACTAAAAATACAAATATTAGCCGGGTGTGGTGGCGCGTGCCTGCAGTGTGCCTGCAATCCCAGCTACTTGGGAGGCTGAGGCAGGAGAATCGCTTGAACTCGGGGGGCAGAGGTTGCGGTGAGCCGAGATTGTGTCACTACACTGCAGCCTGGGCAACAAGAGCGAGACTCCATTTCAAAAAAAAAAAAAAATTAACAACCATCAAAGTGCAGCACTGACCACTTGGAACAGGCATTACTGGTGTGCCGTGCTAGTACGCACCTACCGAATATCTGCCTTTGCACACCCACACATAGTTTCAATTAGTACAACTGGAATAACTCAGGAATGGCTTTGCTGGTCTCCACTCCTATCAGCAGTACATGAAGATCCTCTTTTTCTACGTGCTTGTCAGCATTTGGAACTATATTTAAGTTTTGCCAATTTGTTGACTGTCAAGTAAATCTCATCATTGTATTTGTTTGTAGTCTTGTGGTCATTCATGAGATTCAATATTCTCTTTGTGCCGGGGGGAGGTGGACGGAGTCTTGCTCTTGTTACTCAGGCTGGAGTGCAATGGCGTATTCTGGGCTCACTGCAACCTCCGCCTCCCAGGTTCAAGCGATTCTCCTGCCTCAGACTCTTGAATAGCTGGGATTACAGGCATGCACCCCCACGCCCAGTTAACTTTGTAATTTTTTAGTAGAGACGGGGTTTCTCCATGTTGGTCAGACTGGTCTCAAACTCCCGGCCTCATGTGATCCACGTGCCTCAGCCTCCCAAAGTGCTGGAATTACAGGCATGAGCCACCACACCTAGCCGAGATTGAATATTTTTCATATACTTATTAGCTATTTAGGTTTCCCCCTCTGTGAATCATCTGTTCATACATTTTGTCCATTTTCCTCTTGCATTTCCATTTTTTCTTCTGGCAGATATTTAGGAGTTTCTTATATAGTCTGGAACAGTGCTGTCCAATAGAAATATTATATGAGCCACGTATGTAACAAAAAATTTTCTAATAGCTGCATTACAACATAAAAAGAAAAATAAAATTAATTTTAATATATTTTGGCCAGGCATGGTGACCCATGCCTGTAATTCTATTACTTTGGAAGTCTGAGGCAGGTGGATTGCTTGAGTTCAGGAATCCAAGACCAGCCTGGGCAATATGGTGAACTCCTGTCTCTGCAAAAAAAAAAAAAAAAAAAATTTCCCAGGCATGGTGGCTCACATTTGTAGTCCCAGCTATATAGTGGGGCTGAGGCAGGAGAATTGCTTGAGCCCAAGAAGTGAAGATCGCAGTGAGCTGAGATTGCAACACTGAACTCTAGCCTGGATGACAGAAGGAGAACTTGTCTAAAAAACAAACAAAAAAAAAAACAATATATTTTATTTAACATAATGTGTTTACCTATCATGTCAACATATAGTCAATATAAAAATTATTAGATATATTACAGTCCTTTACTCATGCTAAGACATTGAAATTTGGTTATATGTTTTACACTTCAGTACGTCTCAGTTTTGACTGAGTCATTATAAGGTGCTCAATACTACGTATGGCTGGTAGCAACCATATTGAACAGTGCAGGCCTGTTTAGGAATCTGAACTCTAGATATTAATTCCCTATTGGTTTTAGCTTGAAAATATCCTCTCTGGTCCACCCCTCTGTTAATTTTGCTTATGGTATCCTTTGTTTAAAAACACATTAATTTTTAGGCTGGGCACGGTGGCTCACGCCTATAATCTCAGCACTTTGGGAGGCTTAGGAGGGTGGATCACTTGAGGTCAGGAGTTCAAGACCAGCCTGGTCAATATGGCAAAACCCCGTCTCTACTAAAAATACAAAAAATAGCCAGATGTGGTGGCTGGTGCCTGTAATCCCAGCTACTCAGGAGGTGGAGCCAGGAAAATCGCTTGAACCCAGGAGGCTGAGGTTGCAGCGAGCTGAGATTGTGCCATAGCATTCCAGCCTGGGTAACAGAGTGAGACTCCATATCAAAATTAAAAATTGCCAATTTTTAATGTATCTGAGTCCATTCATTTTTTCCCTAAAATTTGTGTTTCAAACTCTCGTTTTTAAAATTCACACTCATGTCAAAATGTCCAAGATAGAATCTTGCATTTTTCTTCTATTAGCTTTATAGTTTCTCTCTTTCCTAGGTAGGTCTTTAAGCTATTTAAGGACTTTTTTTCATACTGTAAGAATTAGGGATCCAACTTTTTCTCTTATAGAGTGAGTTGGTTTCCCCAGCAACACCTACTAAATAACCAACCTGTCCTTTCTCTACTCATCTGTGAAGCCACTTCTACCATATATCAATCTCTCATAGAAACAAGTCTGCTTCTGAGTTCTTATTTAATTTTTAATGTATTTATTATATTAATATAGTAATGTATTATAATATTAATTTAATATTTAACCATCATAGTAACCCTTGCTTTATAAATACAATTAAATTGCAGAGAATTTGGATAACTTGCCCAAAGTCACCAAATAGTGTTAGAGTCATGATTTGAATCCAGGTATGTCTGATGCTATACCAGTTAGACTTGTGCTTGGCTCCACATTTCAGAAATCAGACTACAATGGCTGGAACAAAGGGGCTTATTTTTCTCACATAGCAAGAATTCTAGACATGGGCCATTTGGTACAGGTATGGTGGCCCCATAATGCCACCCACCCAGGATCCATGTGCTTTCTATCTTTCTGATAAACCATATCAAGCTGTGACTTTTGTCCTCATGGTACCAACATGGCTGCCATCTCCTGGAATCTGTCGTCATTCCAAGAAAGGAGAAAGGAAAAGCGCAAAGGCAAAGGAGAGCGCCAGGAGAGCCTGTGGCTCTTAATCAGGGAAACATTTGTTTTTCTTAATCAGGGAAACATTTGTTTTTCCATAAGTTGTAACAGACTTCCGTTAACATTGACTGGGCCAGAAGTAGGTCATTTGGCCATGGCTCACTGCAAGGGAACCAGGGAAATAGAGGGCTATTTATTATTATTTTAAAGCTGGAAATAGTGCCACCCAAGGAAAATGTGTGTTCTGCTAAGAGTGAAGCAGTGGAGAATGGGTATTAGGTAGGCATTAGAATAGGTTTACTGAAAAGCTAATGAAACCTTGCCGGGCGTGGTGGCTCACGCCTGTAATCCCAGCACTTTGGGAGGCTGAGGTGGGTGGATTGCCTGAGCTCAGGAGTTCAAGACCAGCCTGACAAACATTTAATGTATTTATTATATTAATATACTAAAAATACAACTAATTTACATCTCTACTAAAAATACAACAATTAGCAGAGTGTGGTGCTGCACCCTTGCAATCCCAGGTACTCGGGAGGTCAAGGGAGGAGAATCGCTTGAACCTGGGAGGCAGAGGTGGTCGTGAGCCAAGATAGCGCCATTGCACTCCAGCCTGGGCGACAAGAGTGAAACGCTGTTTTAAAAACAAAAAACGAAACAGAAAATCTAATGAAGCTCAAGCTTCAGGATGTCTTTCTTGTCAGGCTCCCTTCCAGTGCCTTATATCTAATTGTACATACTTAAGGGTACATTATTTTTCTCCTCCCACCCACCGAAAATTGCATACATTTCAGGTTGCACAAAACCTGAAAGCTTTAGCAAATAAAAATACAGATAAGAAATGAATAGTTTTTTGATGTAAGCATTATTTGTTGCTTATCTGAAATTTAAATTTAACTGGCCACCCTGGATTTCATCTGACAACCCTTCTTTTACAGACAGTTGCTAGTGCCATGAAATGAACAGTGCAGAAACTCTGTATATACATATTTCTTTAAAGTTAAGCAAGATAGCTGGGCACCGTGGCTCATGCCTATAATCCCAGCACTTTGGGAGGCCAAGGTAGGCAGATCCCCTGAGGTCAGGAGTTTGAGACCAGCCTGGCCAAAATAGTAAGACCCTGTCTCTACTAAAAATACAAAAATTAGACAGTTGTGGTGGTGGCTGCCTGTAATCCCAGCTACTCAGGAGGCAGAGGTGGCAGTGAGCTGAGATTGTGCCACTGCACTCCAGCCTGGGCAACAGAGTGGGACTCCGTCTCAAAAAAAAGAAGAAAAAAAGTTAAGCAAGATAAAGATTGTAAAGTTTCTGGATTTCACTGAGGCTTAATCTCTTGGTACTGGGCTTTAAGAAGGAGTTGTAGCCCTAGCTGGGTGACTAGGACAAGCCTTTTTCTCTCTCGGGCTCAACTTCCCCTTCTGTACTGTGCCCCAGTCATCACTCAGGATCCGGAAGCTGCATTGTCCTATGGCTGCCTGTCAACTCCATCATCTCCACTTATGAAGAAAGGGACTTTTCTTGCCGGGGAGGGTGTATCAGCTTAATTTTCCCTTTGGTTGCTTTCAAGACTGGGATTACTCTCGTGGTGGTCAGCAATCTTGTGGTGAAAAGCTGGGATGTCTTCGGCTGTAATGAAACCACAGATGATTTTTTGAAAACTTTCTGTTTCCACTTAGCCGTGGAAAATGCTCTATCTAAAAGGGGAAGAGGAGGTTCTATGATCAAATACATTTGGGAAACAATATAATACACATTGATCCCACATGCTCCCTGTAATTCAAATACGTGTGTTTGTGTAAAAAGAAATGTGGTAGCAAATCCTGTTACAGGGTCATTTCCCCGGCTTTTCCAACGGAATCTCTTGTTTGCAAAACATCTCCTGCAATGGTTGTTCTATGGGACTCACTTCAGGACACGGAGCTGCAAGTGTCAGAGGCATGTGAACCAGAGCAACTCCATCTTAAATAGGAGCTGGGTAAAATGAGGCTGAAACCTACAGGGCTGCATTCCCATACAGTTAAGGCATTCTAGATCACAGAATGAGATAGAAGGTCAGCACAAAATACAGGTCATAAAGACCTTGCTGATAAAACAGCTTACAGCAAAGGAGCTGGCCAACACCCACCAAAACCAAAATGGCAACAAGAGTGATCTCTGGTCATCCTCACTGCTACACTCCCACCAGTGCCATGACAGTTTACAAATGCCATGGCAACATCAGGAAGTCACCCTATATAATCCAAAAAGGAGAGGCATGAATAATCCACCCCTTGTTTAGCATATCATCAAAAAATTACCGTAAATATGGGCAACCAGCGGCCCTCGGAGCTGCTTTATGGAGCAGCCGTTCTTTATTCCTTTCCTTTCTGAATAAACTTGCCTTCACTTTGCACTGCAGACTCACCCTGAATTCTTTCTTGCACAAGATCCAAGAACCTTCTCTTGGGGTCTGAATCAGGACCCCCTTCCTGTAACATATTTCTGGCAACCACAGAAGGACTATAGTGCAGAAACCCTGAGCCAACAGCTACCTTTGGGTAAGTGTTGGGGTCCTGGAACAGATACTAAGAGACCCCCCCAACCCAAAGGAAATAGGCTGCAGCACTGATTGGACGACTTTGGGTAAGTAATGGGGTACCCAGGTTAAAAATGGGATTGGGTTAAAGGCCCAACTTAGGGGAGTTAGAGTCTCTCCTAAGACAGAGTGGGTTAGAGGCTTCTCTTAGTAAAAGGCAAGAATGCTTGACCAACCTCAGGTTAGAGACCCAACTTAGGAGGGTTAGAGTCCCTTCTAAAATTTAGGGGGTTAGAGGCCCCTCTTAAGTCCTTTAAAGAACAGGTTTGGCACTACGGGGTGTTAACTGCTATTCTCTTTGGATTAATCTACCTTATACTCTTTGCTAATGGCTGTAGGTGACAGGATTAGGCATGTACAGGATCGTGGAATATGGGGAGCTTTCTCCTCCCTAAAAGGGAAAACTTGAAAACTGATGAGACTGCTGGAAAAAATCCCTTTGCTACCAAGAAGCAGCTGCAGCCACCTGAAAGCTTCAGTGTCACTGCAAAGGGTGGGTCTTTCTCTAGTCTCCCAGATCCTTTCGCCTTCCCCATCCTGCCTCATCCAATGCTTTTCTCTTTCTCCTTTCCTTTTATTTATCTTTTCTGTTACTCAGGGCAACCATCTTGCCCATAGACCACGTGTTGAAACTCCAAGTAGGAGGCTGCATTAAAGATGATGGGGCCCAGCTGGCGGCAAATGGGCTTAGAACACCTGTAAGCCCACTTTTCAAGATGACCCAGCAAGCTGGTCAGTAACAAACTTGGTTGCAAGTCCCTGCAACAAACAAAAACTGAGTGAAGTCTCCACATTGTTTTGTGCCCTTGTGAGCTTGACCTTTTAACCACGTGGTAATACTTTCTTTTGGTCTCCGCCTTCAGGGAACAAATTTTTAGGGTTCATATCATATTTAGCTCTAAAAATCATATTAAATAGTTAAAAGCCTTTGCAATCTCAAAATTAAGTGCTCTAGACTTCCTCTGGGAAATAAGGCAGGAACTGCCTGCCCCGTCCTGTATGTAGTTCAGTAGCTAGGGTTTTGCACTTTCACAGAGTCAGTCTGGGTTCAGTTCCCCACCTAGGAATTAGGTTGTTTCTGGTTTAATATCTGTGTGCCTTGTCTATTCTCTTCTCTGTGGACTGTCTTAAATGTTTCTTTCTCTAAACACTTAGGAGGTTACCTTTGATAAAGTTCAAAAGCTAAGAATATTGGCCACTTGGCATGGCTAAAGTCAAGTAATAAGAAATCTAAAAGGATTTATTTTTTAAAGAGCACTATGGTTAAAAGTCAGCTTAATCAAAAGTCAATTAAAAAACTATAAATATACTTAAAAGGTCTGTTTTTCTCTTCTTGGAACTTGTTTTTGATTTTTGATTTTTATTTTTTTATCATCCGGCCCAAAATGTCATGAAAAGGGTTTTTACTTCTCAACCAACTAAATTATTTTTTTCCATTTTTTTTTCCTGCCACTCTAAATGCACACATGAGAGGCCCTAAGATAACTTGTGGTAGCCTGGAACTCCTGGGAAAAACAGAGGAGCCACCACAGACCCCGTTTTGGAAAAAAAGCTGTTTTCCTCATGAAACCCCAAGAATTAAAAGCAGATAGATTCCTCTCAAAATCAAAGGCTTTGTTCTGTTTTGCATTGTGTCCTCTGACAGTTTTGAGTTTTAGGGGAATCAAAAATTGCTTAGCATTATAAGAGAGTTTGCATATGTAATAACTAGATAGGAAACAGACTTTAAGGGATGGCTAATAGTTGTGGAGGGGTACTTGACTCTTTACACGCTGAAATCAGAGAAGCATGCTCTTATCCACCTGGAAGATAAGGAAACATTCCCACCTCCAGTGGGAGATAAAACTCCAGTGAGGGATGAGTTGATTACAAAATGGACTCATCGCCTTTGGGTTGCTTTGTGATGAAATGTAAAGTAGAAGCAATGCACTGTCTTCTCCCATAGTATTTCCCTCCTTCTAGGGATCCAGGATCCAGTTTAAAATGCCACCCTTAATTGTAAGAATCTGTCCTTTCCTTTAGCTGCTTATTTGGCCTGAGAAATGAAAGCTTTCCAGCCCCAGTTCCTCCAAGGGCTCCATCCTGAAGCCAGGAATCCAATTAAGACACTGGCAAATGAAAAGTCTTAAAAGTACTGAATCTTCTATGTATTTATATGTGTTGTATGTTTATATATATTATAAAAAGCTCTAATTAATTGAGCTTAGAAAATAAGCCCTTAAATATATTGTCAAAAAATAGAAACTTTAATATCTTATTGTTCACATGACTTTAGTAATCTCTTAAAAAAAGACAGTTTTTAAAATTATCGGTAAAATAAAATGTCTTTAAAATATAAACATTTAGTCTAAATTAAGGTTGAATATCAGATTTGCTAAATGCTTTAAGGTCAAACTATTTCTTTTACTTTTATTTTATTTATTTATGTCTAAAAAGAGGAGACATGAATCATCGACCCCTTGTTTAGCATACCATCAAAAAATAACCTTAAAAATGGGCAACCAGCGGCCCTTGGAGCTGCTCTGTCTGTGGAGCAGCCATTCTTTCATTCTTTTACTTTATTAATAAATTTACTTTTGCTTTGCACGACCGACTCACCCTGAATTCTTTCCTGCGCAAGATCCGAGAACCTCTCTTGGGGTCTGGATCAGGACCCTTTTCCGGTAACACTAGGGCTGCTGTTCTAATCATGCGTCTAAGATAACAGTCAAAACTGAGTTCTTACTCCTGGGGTGACTTTAAATCAGGGCAGATAGTAACATGCAACTTGGGATTCAGAGAAATGCACCATAGCTTTTCTTTTAACATGTACCTTATTTTCTATTTGGAACGGATGGAGAACCTGGAAACTGAGTAAGGCACCGCAGTGGAGTTAGGCACAGAGCAGAGACTCGGACTCAGAGAAGGAAGGTGGGAATCCCTGTCCTACTGCTTCCTAGCTGGGTGATGTTGGGCACATTCCTTAACCTTCCTGAACCTTAGATTCCACATGTAAAAATCGAGCACCGTTATACCTCTTACATAAGAGTAAATGAGGTGCTGTATGAGAATGCCTTGTACATACCTGACACACGGGAGATGCTTGTTCTATGTTTTTTTAATCTGAACAAGTTGAAACAAAGAAAGCAGGAGTGTCCCCATACAGAGAAGATTAGAATTGATCAGGATCATCCATACTCCAACTATGGAGTATTGATGGAGGGAGAACATTCACAGGGTTCCCTTGTATGTACAGGGCAAGGAGATTAAAGTAATGGGAGTTACAGAGTCAAAATTCTGGCACATGTTAAGGCCAGAGGTGCTGATAGCCAACCTTGGGGTTGGGATAACATGGGGCCCAACCAAATCCTCCCAGGACACAGGAAACAAGCATGAAAGACCCATTTATGGCTCTGCTTTCTCTCTGAGCCTCAGCAAATTAGACAATATATACAATCACACCGTCAAAGCGTTATGTGAGGGAAAATGAGGTTTTGTATGTGACTTTTATTGGACTCTTATATTAAATGGAATACACCCATACAGATAAAATTTGAAAGTAAAAGTTACATAAAATTGTTATATGGATCAAAGTTGATGTTTATGTAATTGGTATGCATTTAATTCCTTCACCATCAGGAAGAAAATGCTCATTCTCTATAACAGCTAATGAGCCCCATCTTCCTGGTTTCTGGAAAATTCCATCTCAGTCATATTTTGGGAGGCACTACTTTCTCTAGGGTTGTGCAAAAGTCCTGTGAAGCCCTTGCCATCTACAGCATTCAGGGAGAAGACCCTCCCATCAGCAGCCCGCACTGGACCACTGTCCCTGCCTACCTTGAAGATGGTATTTATGCTTCCTTGAAACCAAACTGGAGCACAGGAGGTCTTTGCCCAGACCAGAGCTCTCTGCGCCTGGGATCAGAACTTCCTTGGCTCAGCCCACAGTCATCCGAATCAGTGGTCCTGCTAGCTCCTTTTCTATCTGTTCTACATTTCCTACTTTCTAGAAAGCTTTCCCAAATTTCTCCTCTCCCCCTTCTCTGCTGAGGGCTTCCATCAGCTTGTTCCATCTCTTCCAACCCTTGAAGCCCTGCTCCCTGCTCCCTCTCATACAATCCCACTCTGGTCATCCAGGGGAACCCAACTCCTAGGCACGGGAATGGGAGGGCTCTGATTGAAGGGGTCCTGGAAACTCCTGCTTCTGGCTACCTGCTTGGGATGAAGGAGACGAGACCACCGTTATGGGAATAAAAATACAATTTGATATCTCAGTAAGTTATACAAGTAGTAGGCTCAACTTGTAGTATGTTCAGTAAGTAGTAGGTTCTTTACACTCCTTAAACAAAGTATAATTTAAGGTTAGTTTGAATTGAGTTCTCCTTGACTTTTTTTTTTTTTTTTTTTTGAGACGGAGCCTTGCTCTGTTACTCAGGCTGGAGTTCAGTGGTGCGTTCTCAGCTCACTGCAACCTCCGCCTCCTGGGTTCAAGCAATTCTTCTGCCTCAGCCTCCCATGTAACTGGGATTACAGGCATGTGCCACCATGCCCAGCTAATTTTTGTCTTTTTAGTAGAGACGGGGTTTCACCATGTTGGCCGGGCTAGTCTTGATCTCCTGACCCCAGGCGGTCCACCTGCCTCGGCCTCCCAGACTGCTAGGATTACAGGCATGAGCCACTACACTCAGCCTACTTGATTTTTCAAATAGAATTCTATTTTATGTTAGTTCTGTGTACTTACAAACAAGAGATTCATTTGTTTTTCAAGCCAATCGTGGTTTTGGCAGAAAACTGATACTGCCGACCACAAGCTGTGACCTCGGTCTCAGCACTAACTGAAGGAAAGTCTCTCTGTTGCTGACTCAGTTGTTTTAGGAAGCAAATTCTTGGAGATGAATGGGTAATGCTGACTTTATAGGGTAAAGACAGTCCCCACAGAAGATTAACAAACAAAGGAAAATATTCCAAGCTCCTCCCCTCACTCCCTCACCTTCTCATCTTCTTACCCTTGAATTCTTTATCACATTTGGAAAACATTCTTTCTTTCCTCCCCTTATCAGTCATGGTTGTTTATTTTAGAGCACAAGGTCACTGTCAAGGAAAAAACTGAACAACTGTGGTAATTTTTTTTTTTTTCCTATAACACAGGGCCAAGGCTGGAGCCAAGACTACAGCCTAGGACTTAACTCTGGGATGAAAATAAATCTCTTGAGGCCTCTGTGCAGAGGAGGGTGGCTCGATTGCTGGTGAGACGACTTTATGTGTTTTTTATGAAAGGGAAGAAAAATCAAGGCCAAGAATCTGAGGATAAAAGAAAAGCTCATTCCCAGGGAAAACACTACTGCCCCAGATTGTCAAAGCTGGCCGCCATGAACTTGCTGTCAGTGTGGTTCAGAGCAAACACAAATGCGCAGAAAAAGGCCTGGAGGAGAACACGGGAGTGGTGAGGAAGGCTGCTCCTGTAGAGGGGACTGGGACTGGGCCCTTGGAGAAGCCGGTAAATGTGATAAAGGATAAGTTAGGCTTCTCCGTAGTGCATTAATTTTTTTTTTTTTTTTAAGAGAGACAGGATCTCACCATGTTGCCCAGGCTGGTCTCAAGCTCCTGAGCTTAAGCCTATCCAATTGCTAGGATTACAGGCATGAGCCACTGTATCTGGCCTACCATGTTAAATTTTATGATTGAATATATATTCATGCAGTACTTGTGTGATTAAAACTATTGTTTAAAAGTTTATCCAAAAAAAAGTAAATACATGCGATTTAGAGTCATAAATGCTGGGTATGAGATTTGCCTTTTCCCCTTGGAGATGGTCAGCCATTATTTATTTAAGCAACTACTACATGCCAAGGAACATGCCAGGAAATGTATCCAAGTCTCAATGTACTTGTCTCTACAAGGAGTGTGATAATTTCAACTTCACAGGATTATCAAGAATAGGACTGGGCGACCAGGCACAGTGGCTCAAGCCTGTAATCCCAACACTGGGATGCTGAGGTGGGTGGATCACCTGAGGTCAGGAGTTCAAGACCAGCCTGGTCAACATGGTGAAACCCTGTCTCTACTAAAAATACAAAAAGTATCCAGGTGTGATGGCAAGCACTTGTAATCCCAGCTACTTAGAAGGCTTGAACCCCGGAGGCGGAGGTTGCAGTTAGCCAAGATGGTGCCATTGCACTCTAGCCTGGGCAAGAGGGCAAGATTCTGTCTCAAGGAAAAAAAAAAATTGGACTGGGTGCAGTGGCTCATGCCTATAATACCAGTACTTTGGGAGGCCGAGGTGAGTATATCACTTGAGGTCAGGAGTTCAAGACCAGCCTGGCCAACATGGGGAAACCCCATCTCTACTAAAAATACAAAAAAGTAGCCAGAGGTGGTGGTATGTGTCTGTAATCCCAGCTACTCAGGAGGCTGAGGCAGGAGAATGGCTTGAACCCAGGAGGCAGAGGTTGCAGTGAGCCAAAATGGCACCACTGCACTCCAGCCTGGGCAATAAAGTGAGACTCTATCTTAAAAAAAAAGAATATTAAGTGAAAGCATAGAAATAGGTTTGTTAACTTACAAAACACAAATGCCTGTTATACATGTATTGTAAGCCTTCTTTAAAAGAAGATTTAAAGTAGTATTTATTAACTTAAAGTAGTACTTATTAACTTCTTTCTACTTTTAGTTTAATATATTTTTAACAGAGACAGGATCTCACTATGTTGCCCAAGCTGGTCTTGATCTCCCAGCCTCAATGAATCCTCCTGCCTTGGCCTCCCAAAGTGCTAGGATTACAGGCATGAGCCACCATGTTTGGCCAAGTTAGTAATTTTTTGAAACAATCAAAATTTATTAAAAATTTGGAAAGATGATGCAAAGAACAGTATGCCGGTGAATGTTTAGCAATTGGCTGTCAGAGGAAAAAAGGCTGAAATTATAACATTTGCCAATTTCCATGGCGTAAATACTCCCACTACAGGCAATTTCACGCTGCCAACAGCAGGTCACTGCATGCAGAGTTGGAAAGATGTGGAGCATAACCAACTTTAGTGAACCACTGACGCAAAGAACTTTCATCCCTGAACGCTTTGAGAATAAGTTACCAACCTGACATCACTCACAAATACTGGAGTATGTAGTTCCTACAAACACAGACATTCCGCAGTTCCATACAACCACAAGGAACCCTGAAAAATCAGGACATTAACACAAACACCATCTAATCCAGAGACCTCATGCAAGTTTCACCAACTGTCCCAACAATGTCCTTTATAGTAAAAAGACCCAGTTCAGAATCTCACGTTGTGTTTGGCGGTAAAGTCTCTCTAGATTCCTTAAACCTGGAGCAGTTCCTCAGTTTGTCCTTGGCTTGCAAGGACATGACATTTTTGAAGACAGCATGCCAGTTAATTTATAGAAGTACCTGAATTTGGGTTTGACTGATGTTTCCTTATGATTTTATTTAGGTTTGCACCATTGGCAGGAATGCCACAGAAGCATTGCTGAGTTCTTCTTGCTTCCTCTTAGATGGAGTAATTTTTAGATTCATCCCATTATTTATGATGTTCATTATTACTAAGTTTCTGTCTGCCTAATTTTTCGACTATGATGTTATTCTTTTTCCTTTTGTAATTAGTAAGTGTTGTGTAGGGAAGTACTTTGAAACTGTATAAACATCCTATTTCTCCTGATATTTTCAATGTATTATTTTATTGACTTACATGTGTATAGACTCCTGGTTTTCCTTTACTCCATGAGTTTGAGTCCATTATTATCATTACTTATTTTGATACAAAATTGTCTCTGATTTGAACAATGAAACAGAATTATTCAAGTACTTCCTTACCTTCTAGTACAACGTGTTTCAGATGTATCATATACTGTCTCCACTCTAGTCTTGGTATCAGCCACTTTTCCGAGTTGTCCTGGTTCCTTGGACTCCTTAATAGAATCCTCAATAGAGAATGGAATTTACTTATTTATTTATTTATTTTTGAGATGGAGTCTCACTCTGTCACCTAGGCTGGAGTGTATCAGCACGATCTCAATTCACTGCAAACTCCGCCTCCCGGGTTCAAGCAATTCTTCTGACTCAATCTTCTGAGTAGCTGGGACTACGGGCACATGCCATCACACTCGGCTAATTTTTTGCATTTTTAGTGGAAATGGGGTTTTGCCACGTTGGCCAGGCTGGTCTTGCCCTCCTGGACTCAAGTGATCCGCCTGTCTCAGCCTCCCAAAGTGCTGGGATTACATGTGTGAGCCACCGCGCCCAGCCAAGAATGGAATTTAGAAACCAAGTTCTGTGCGCATGTCTGATGTCACTGTTCCCAGGTCCCAGTGGACAGTGATAAGGAATGTACACACACACTTGCATGCACGCATTTGAATCTATCTTTATTTCCATATCTATGTCTATTGAAAGCCATGAGTTCACGCACAGAGCTCCAATCTCAATTCAGAAGCAGAGTTTCTTAGCGAGCTCTCCCTTTCCATACTTGTCTCGTTCTTCTCCAATAGTGAAACATTAGACCCATTTTAAAATTAAGACATAATTCACATACCATAAAAGTCACCTGTTTAAAGTATACAGTATGGCATTTTCTAGTATATTTGCAAGATTGTACAACCATCATCACTATCTAATTCCAGAATATTTCCATCCCCCAAAAAGAAACCCTAACCCCATTAGCAATAACTTCCAGAATCTCTCTAGCCTAATCCACTAATCCCCCAGCAACCACGAGGCTACTTCCTGACTCTATATATTTGCCTATTCTGGACATTATAAATGGGATCATATGTGTGGGTCTTTTGTGTCTGCCTTCTGTTACTTAGTACAGTGTTTCCAAGGTTTATCCATGTCGTTGCACGTGTCCATACTTCACTCATTTTATAGCGGAATAACATTCCATTATAAATAAATGACATTTTGTTTATCCATTCATCAGTTGATAGACATTTGGGTTGTTTCCACTTTCCAGCTATTCTGAATAATGCTACCATGAGCATCCATGTGCAAGTTTTTATATGAACATGTTTTCAGTTTTCTTGAGTATATACTAGGATTGGAATTGCTGAGTCATATGGGCATTCTATTTTTAGCTTTTTGAGGCACTAACAAGATGTTTTCCAAATCATGTGGTTGCATAATTTTACTTTCCCACCAACAACGTATGACACCAGGGTTCCAATTTCTCCACATTTCCCCCAACACCTGCTATTGCCTGTCTTTTTTATTATAGTTATTCTGATGGGTGAGAAGTGATATCTCATTGTGGTTTGGGGTTGCATCTTTTCACCTGCTTACTGGTCCTTTACATATCTTCTTGAGAGAAATGTCTGTTTAAATTCTTTGCCCATTTTTAAATTGAACTAATTATATTTTATGGTTAAATGGTAAGAGTTTATTGTATATTCTGGAAACTAGACTCTTTCAGATATAGAATTTGCAAATATTTTCTTTCATTCTATGGGTTGTCTTTTCACTTTTGTGATAGTGCCTTTAGAACACAAAAGTTTTTTAATTTTTTTTTTTTTTTTTTTTGGAGACACCGTCTCACTCTGTCATTCAGGTTGCAGGGGAATGGTGTGATCACAGCTCGCTGCAGCCTTTGCCTCCCAGGTGCAAGCCATCCTCCCACCTTAGCCTCAAGTAGCTGGGATCACAGGCAAGCACCACCATCCCTGGATAATTTTTTGCATTTCTTGTGGTAGAGACAGGATTTCACTATGTTGCCCAAGTTGGTCTCAAACTCCTGCGCTCAAGTGATCCATCCACCTCGGCCTCCCAAAGTGCTAGGATTATAGGGGTGAGCCACTGTGCCCAAAAATGTTTTTAATTTTGATGAAGTCATTTTATTTTATTTTTTCAGTTGCTTGTGCTTTATGTGTCACATCTAAGTAGCCTTTTATTATTCTAAGGTCGTAAAGATTTACACCTATGTTTTCTTCTAAGAATGTTATAATTTTAGCTCTTACAGTTAGGGCTTTGATCTATTTTGAACTAATTTCAGTAAATTATGTCCAACTTCATTCTTCTAAATGTGAATAACCAGCTATTTTAGCACCATTTGTTGAAAAAACTATTCTTTCCCTCATTTAATTGTGCTAGCATCATTGTTGAAAATCAGTTACCATAAAGATATGAGCTTATTTCTGGCCTTCCAACTCTATTCAATGAATCTATACATCTAGTCTCATGCCAGTGCCTCATGGTCTTGGTCACTCAGCGCCTTGTGGTAAGTTTTGAAATTGGGAAGTGTGAGTTCTCCTATTTTATTCTTCTCTTTCCAAATTGTTTTTCCTACTCTGGCTCCCTTGAATTTCCATATGAATTTTAAGATTAGCTTGTCAACTTCTGCAAAAATAAAGCCAGTTAGGATTTTTTTTTTTTTTTTTTTTGAGATGGAGTTTCTCTCTTGTTGCCCAGGCTGGAGTGCAATGGCTCGATCTCGACTCACCAAAACCTCCGCCTCCTGGGTTCAAAGGATTCTCCTGCCTCAGCCTCCTGAGTAGCTGGGATTACAGGTATACGCCACCACACCCAGATAATTTTGTATTTTTCATAGAGATGGGGTTTCACCATATTGGCCAAGCTGGTCTCGAACTACTGATCTCATGATCCACCTGTCTAGGCCTCCCAAAGTACTGGGATTACAGGCGTGAGCCACCATGTCCAGAGCCAGTTGGGTTTTTTATAAGAATTGCATTGAATTTGTAGAATAATTTGGGGTGTGCGGACATGTTAACAATATTAAGTCTTCCAATCCATAAACACAGGATATTTTTCCATTTATTTAGGTTTTCTTTAATTTCCTTCAACAATGTTTTGTAGTTTTTAGAGTATACATTTTGCACTTCTTCTGTTAAATATATTTGTATTTCATTTTTGTGACCCTTCACAAATGGAATGTTTTTAAATTTTCATTTTGGGGTTGATAATTTCCACTGTATAAAAATAGAATTGAGTTTTGTATATTGATCTTGTATCCTCAGTCCTGCTGAGCCTATTTGTTAGCTATAATAATATATATGTAGGAATGTCTGGGAATGTATTCCTTAGGATATTTTATATAAAAGATTCATTGCAGCCCTGTGTACAATAGCAAAGACCTGGAACCAACCCAAATGCCCATCAATGATAGACTGGACAAAGAAAATGTGGTACCTATACACCATGGAATACTATGCAGCCATAAAAAAAGATGAGTTTGTGTCCTTTGTAGGGAGTTGGATGAATCTGGAAACCATCATTCTCAGCAAACTGACACAAGAACAGAAAGCCAAAAACTATGTTCTCATTCATAGGTGGGTGTTGAACAATGAGAACACATGGACTCAGGGAGAGGAGCATCACACACTGGGGACAGTGGGGTGGGGGAGTGGAGGAGAGAGACAGCAGGGGGTGGGAAGGGAGGGGAAGGTGGGGAGGGATAACATGGGGAGAAATGCCAGATATAGTATGCACCTAAAGTAAAATAAACAAATTTTTAAAAAAAAGATCATGTAATGTGCAAACTGAAACAGTTTTACTTCTTCCTTTTCAATCTACATGACTTTTTTTTCCTTTTCTCTTCTTTCCTCTTTTACTCTTCCTTTCTTCCTTTTTTTCTTTCTTCCAACTGCTCTGTCTAGAACTTTCACAATACTGTTAATAGAAATGGCAATAATGTGGCTGTGCATTGTGGCTCAATCCTGTAATCCCAGCGCTTTGGGAGGCCGAGGCAGATGGATCACTTGAGATCAGGAGTTCGAGATCAGCCTGGCCAACATGGCAAAACCTTGTCTCTACTAAAAATACAAATATTAGCCAGGTGTGGTGGTGGGTGCCTGTAATCCCAGCTACTCGGGAGGCTGAGACAGGAGAATCCCTTGAACCCAGGAGGCAGAGGTTGCAGTGAGCTGAGATCGTGCCACTGTATGCCAGCTAGGGGCAGCCAGGTGGGAAAAAAATAAAAATAAAAAGAAAGAAAGAAATGGCAATAATGAACATGCTGCTTTGTTCCTCGTCTTAGGGAGAACATTTTCAGTCTTTCATTATTATGATCTCAGCTCTGGCTTTTTTTTTCTTTCTTGTTTTTTGGTAGGTGCTCTTTATCAGATTTAGGAAGTTCCCTTCTATTTCTAGTTTCCTGAGTGTTCTGTTGGTTGTTTGTGTTTGCTTTTGTTTTGTAGAAGCAGGATCACCATACGTTGCCCAAGCTGAACTTGAACACCTGGGCTCAAGCAATCCTCCCATCTCATCCTCCTGAGTAGTTGGTACTGTAGGCACGTGCCACTGTGCCCAGTGTCTTGAGTGTTTTTGTCTTGAAAGTGTGTTGGATTTTGCTACTTTCTCTGCAGCTATTGAGATGATCATATAGTTTTTGTCCTTTTCTATTAAAATAACGTATCACATTAAATGAGTTTTACTATGTTGAACAAACTTGGCGTTCCTGGAATAAATTCCACCTGGTTATGGTGCATAATCCATTTTATATATTGATGGATTTGGTTTGCTGGCTTTTGTTCCAAAAATTTTGCATCTATATTCATCAGGAATATTAGTCTATAGCTTGTTTTGTTTTTCTTGTGATATCTTTGTCTGGTTTCAATATTAGAGTAATACTGGCCTCAAAATATCAATTGGGAAGTATTCTCTCCCCTTCTATTTTTTGGAAGAGTTTGTAAAGAATTAGTGTTAATTCTTCTTCAAACATTTGATAGAATTCATCAGTGAAACGATCTGCTCTTGGACTTTTTTTTACATGAAATTTTTAAAATTATTAATTCTCTCTCCTAACTTGTTAAAGATCTATTCAGATTTTTTATTTCTTATTGAGTCAGTTTGGTAATATGTGTCTTCCTAGGAGATCATCCATTTCATTTAGGTTATCTAATTTGTTGGTATACAATTGTTCACAGTATTCCCTCATATTACTTTTATTTCTGTAAGGTGAGTAATAAGGCTCTCTTTTTCATTCATTGTTTTAGTAATTTAGGTCTTCTTTCTTTTTCTCTTGGTCAATTTTTTTTTTTTCCTTGAGAAGGAGTGTCACTCCGTCTGCCGGACTGGAGTGCAATGGCATGATCTCAGCTCACTGCAACCTCTGCTTCTCAGTTTTAAATGATTCTCCTGCCTCAGCCTCCTGAGTAGCTGGGATTACAGATGCCTGCCACCTTGCTCGGCTAATTTTTATATTTTTAGTAGAGATGGGGTTTCACCATGTTGGCCAGGCTGGTTTCGAACTCCTGATCTCAGGTGATCCACCCGCCTCAGGCCTCCCAAAGTGCTGGGATAATAGGCTTGAGCCACCGCACCTGGTCCCATTTACTTTTTTTTTTTTTGAAACAGAGTCTCACTCTGTC
>PVKP010020071.1:0-41339 GCA_004027715.1 Plecturocebus donacophilus | reverse complement strand
TTCTTCTCTAAGTTGTCCATTCTCGTTAACATTTCGTTAAATCTTCTTTCAAGGTTCTTAGTTTCTTTGCATTGGGTTAGAACATGTTCTTTTAGCTCATAGAAGTTTCTTATTATCCACCTTCTGAAGCCTGATTCTGTGAGTTCATCACACTCATCCTCCGTCAAGCCTTGTTCTCTTGCTGAAGGGGAGCTGCGATCCCCTGTAGCAGGAGAGGCATTCTGATTTCGGGTTTTCTCAGCCTTTCTGCACTGGTTTCTTCCCATTTTTGTGGATTTATCCACCTGTCGTTTTTGTAATTGCTGACTTTCAGATTGGGTCTCTGAGTGGACGTCCGGCTTGTTAGTTATTAAGTTTTTTCTGTTTCTTAGTTTTCCTTCAGGGGGCGCTCCTTCCCCACAGAGCTGGGCCTTCCCGGGTTCAGCTGTGCTCGCTCTCTCCTCAGCGCTTCCAATTGCTGTTCTTGTAGGGATGGGACCAGCGGAGCCTTCGGGCACCCAGTCCCGTACGCTCCGCACTGAGAAGCGTCGCGCTGGCCAAAAGAGTCGCGCTGGCGACCCGGGTGGCTCCTTCGCCGGGAATCTCCCTGTCTCTGGGCATCAAAAATTCGTCTGCAATTGCAGCATCCACTTGCTCTCTGCGCTTTCACTGGGAGCTACAATCCTGTGCTGCTGCTACACGGCCATCTTGGATCTCTCTCTGCCCGGTGATGAAGTTTTTCTGTTTCTTAGTTTTCCTTTGGTGGACGCCCGTTCCCCACAGAACTGGACCTTCCCGGGTTCACTGTGCTTGCTATGAAACTCTCAGTCCTCAGTGCTTCCAATTGCTGTTTTCCTTGTGGGGATGGGACCAGCCGAGCCTGTCCGTCCCGTATGCTCCGCACCGGGAAGCGCCACGCTGGGGCGCCGGCAAAAGAGCCGCGCCGGCCAAAAGAGTCGCGCTGGCGACCCGTGTGGCTCCTCTGCTGGGAATCTCCTGGTCTGTGGGCAACAAAAATTCGTCGGAAAGTGCGGCGTCCACTCGTTCTCTGTGCTTTCACTGGGAGCTACATTCCTGAGCTGTTGCTAATCGGCCATCTTGGATCTCTCCTTTTTTAGACTTTAAACAGGGTAAAAGCTTCTGGACATTATATGTCAAGAGCTCTAAGTATACATTAGATATACAGGTTTTAAGACACTAAAAGCTAGAACTAAAATTGATATAAAAATCGATCTGTCAACTCCTAATACTCAAAGGTATAATATGAGCTTTGAGGAGTTAAGCATGGAAGACATGAGCCATTACAAAACATTTCAATTTTACTGACATGATCTGCCTGATGAATTTTTACTTTCTGATTATTTTTGAGAGCTCTAAGTTTTCTTTTTAAATAATTCTTAGTTTTCAGTATAGAAAATCTGTGAGAACACAAAAGAAAAATATCATTAATAATTTCCTAAACCAAATATATCTTTATTTCCACATACATCTTTTTACATTAAAAAATATTTTCTCCATAACAAAAACTTTTTCTACAGCAATATTTATAAATATTTGATAACAATATATAAAACTATTTTGTAGAAGTAACATATACAACAAAATTTCAAGCCATATGAGAGTTAAAATACAAAATAAAAATTGCCTCTGGAAAATATGACATGTATTTTTATGTTACTAATTCTGCATCATCCATATAAAATATGACTAAAAACAAAATAGGAGAAAGAGGGAGAGAGATACTTTAATTTTCATTCTCTTCCTCTCTCTCATTAGAACATTATTATATATTTTTTACAAAGATAATTTAGATATTTAATCATATATTAGGAATGTTTTGAAGATATTTTTGAAGATATTCTTGTTGGAGGCTATGACTGTTCTAAGCTGTTGTTGTATAGACTTGCTCACTGCTGTCAACTTGAGCTTTTATTGTATCTTTGAGTTTGTATCATTGTTTATTGGATTTCATATCTTCTTGAAATTACCTTTTCATTGTGTATTATATCCTGAAATAGTATTTTCAGAGGTAGTCTGTGGGTTGTTATAAACTTTCTGATTATTTTCATGGCCAAAATGGTATCTTTTTTGCACTTGTATCTGATTGATGTTTTGCTCAGGTATAGAATTATATATTCAAAATAATTGTTTTTTCTAAGTAGTATGAAGGCATTGCTCAACTGAATTATAATATCTAATGCCCCAAATAATCTGAATGGTATCAGACTTTTTCTCAATTCTTTATATATAACTATTCTTTCTTTCTGGAACCTGGTAGAATCTTTATCATCAGAGTTCTGAAAAAATGCTGTATATTGTTCAAGTAAGGGCATTTAAAAAATATTAACAGCATTATAACCTGCCACCCAAAAAGCTAATGCTTTAAAACAATAGCAACTTACTATTTCTTATGATTCTTTTGACCAGGAAATAGTGCTGAACTTGGCAGAGCAATTGCTTTGCTACATTGGGGTTAACTGGGATCACTCACTTAGCTATGTTCAGCTGACTGCTGAGGTGGGCTGGGAGGACCAAGAAAGCTGCATTCACATCTTTGTTGCTTCGGTGTTCTTCCACATGGCCGCTTTCTCCAGATGGTGTTCTTTATTTGACTGTCTAACCTGAGCTTTCTTGCAGCATGACAGCTGGTTTCCCCAAAGCAGGCTAAGCAGAAGGTACAATGCCTCATCCTGCCTAGTCCCAGGAGCTACCCAGTGCTACTGCTGCACATTCTGTTGGTAAAAGCAAGTCTCAGGAGAAACCCAAGTTTAAGGGTAGGGGAAGAACAGTTTGATGAGAAGAGTAAAAAAGTCTCAGAGCAACAGTCATGTGGGATAAGAGATATTGTAACCATCTTTGGAAATACTTTACCAGGTGCATTTAGTTAGACTTTTCAATTGAAAAACATTATTCTCAGTTTTAGAATATTTCCTTTTATTACCTTTTCTCCCCCTCTGTTATATTCTTAGTTTTATCATTTAGGAACTCCTGTTAGATGAGATCTAACTAACAGGGACATGATCTTCTGTATCTTAACTCTTATTCCAGGCTCTATTTTTTAAAATTTTTAAATTTTTATTGTACTTTATGTTCTGGTATACATGTGCAGATCATGCAGAATTGTTGTATAGGTACATACATGGCAAAGTAGTTTGCTGCCTCCATCCCCCTGTCACCTATATCTGGCATTTCTACCCATGTTATCTCTCCCCAATTTCCCCACACCATGCTGTTCCTTCACGAGTCCCCGACAACAGACCCCAGTGTGTGATCCTTTCCTCCCTGTGTCCATGTGTTCTCATTGTTCAACACCCACCTGTGAGTGAGAACATGCAGTGTTTAGTTTTCTGTTCTTGTGTCAGTTTGCTGAGAATGCTAGTTTCTAGATTCATCCATGTCCCTACAAACAACATGAACTCATTGTTTTTTTATGGCTGCATAGTATTCCATGGTGTATATGTGCCACATTTTCCTTATCCAGTCTATGATCGATGGGCATTTTGTTTGCTTCCAGGTCTTTGCTATCATAAGCAGTGCCACAATGAAAGTTCGTGTGCATGTGTCTTTATAATAGAATGATTTATAATCCTTTGGATATATACCCAGTAATCGAATTGCTGGGTCAAATGGAATTTCTATTTCTAGATCCTTGAGGAATTGTACATTGTCTTCCACAATGATTGAATGAATTTACACTCCCACCAATAATGTAAAGTGTTCCTATTTCTCCACATCCTCTCCAGCATCTGTTGTCTCCAGATTTTTTAATGATCGCCATTATAACTAGCGTGAGATGGTATCTCAATGTGGTATTGATTTGCATTTCTCTAATGACCAGTGATGATGAGCATTTTTTTCATGTTTGTTGGGCTCATGTATATCTTCTTTTGAAAAGCATCTGTTTGTATCCTTTGCCCACTTTTTGTTTATTTCTTGTAAATCTGTTTTAGTTCTTTGTAGTTTCTGGATATTTGTCCTTTGTCAAATGGGTAGATTGTAAAAATTTTTTCCCATACTGTTGGTTCCTGGTTCACTCTAATGATTGTTTCTTTTCCTGTACAGAAGCTCTGGAGTTTAATTAGGTCCCATTTGTCTATTTTAGCTTTTGTTGCCAATGCTTTTGGTGTTTTAGTCATGAAGTCCTTGCCTATGCCTATGTCCTGAATGGTTTTGCCTAGGTTTTCTCCTAGGGTTTTTATGATGTTAGGTCTTATGTTTAAGTCTCTAATCCATCTGGAGTTAATTTTAGTGTAAGGTATCAGGAAGGGGTCCAGTTTCAGCTTTCTGCACATGGCTAGCCAGTTTTCCCAACACCATTTATTAAACAAGGAATCCTTTCCCCTTTGCTTGTTTTTCTAAGGTTTGTCAAAGATCAGCTAGTTGTAGATGTGTGGTGTTGCCTCTGTTCTGTTCCATTGGTCTATATCTCTGTTTTGGTACCCTACCATGCTGTTTTGATTACTATAGCCTTATAGTATAGTTTGAAGTCAGGTAGTGTGATGCCTCCAGCTTTGTTCTTTGTGCTTAGGATTATCTTGGTTACGTGGGCTCTCTTTTGGTTGCATATGAAGTTTAAGATGGTTTTTTCCAGTTTTATGAAGAAGGTCATTGGTAACTTGATGAGGATAGCACTGAATCTATAAATTACTTTGGGCAGTATGGCCATTTTCATGATATTGATTCTTTCTATAGAATATTTTTCCATCTGTTTGTGTCATCTCTTATTTCCTTGAGCAGTGGTTTGTGGTTCTCCTTGAAGAGGTCCTTTACATCCTTTGTTAGTTGTGTTCCTAGGTGTTTTATTCTCTTTGTAGCAATTGTGAATGGGAGTTCACTCTTGATTTGGCTCTCTTTAAGTCTGTTATTGGTGTATAGGAATACTTGTGATTTCTACAAATTGATTTTGTATCCTGAGACTTTGCTGAAATTGCTTATCAGTTTGAGGAGATTTTGGGCTGAGACAATGGGGTCTTCTAAATATACAATCATGTCATCTGCAAATAGAGACAATTTGACTTCCTCCTTTCCTGATTGAATACCCTTTATTTCTTTTTCTTGCCTGACTGCTCTAGCTAGAACTTCCAATTCTATATTGAATAGGAGTGGTAAGAGAGGGCATCCTTGTCTAGTGTCAGATTTCAAAGGGAATGCTTCCAGTTTTCACCCATCCAGTATGATACTGGCTGTAGGTTTGTCATAAATAGCTTTTATTATTTTGAAATACATTCCATTGACACCTAGTTTATTGAGAGTTTTTAGCATAAAGGGCTGTTGAATTTTGTTGAAGGTCTTCTCTGCATCTATTGAGATGATCATGTGGTTTTTGTCTTTGGTTCTGTTTATGTGGTGGATTACATTTATAGACTTGCGTATGGTTAACTAGCCTTGTGTCTCCAGGATGAAGCCTACTTCGTCGTGATGGGTAAGCTTTTTGATGTGCTGTTGCAATTGGTTTGCCAGCATTTTATTGAAGATTTTTGCATCTATGTTCAATATCAGTAGCGGCCTGGAGTTTTATTTTTTTCGTTGAGTCTCTGCTGGGTTTTGGTATCAGGACGATGTTAGCCTCATAAAATGATTTGGGAAGGTTTCCTTCTTTTTGTATTGTTTGAAATAGTTTCAGAAGGAGTGGTACCAGATCCTCTTTGTATGTCTAGTAGAAATCAGCTGTGAACCTGTCTGGACCTGGACTGTTTTTAGTTGGTAGGTTATTAATTGCTGCCTCAACTTCAGCCCTTATTATTGGTCTATTCAGGGTTCCAACTTCTTCCTGGTTTAGTCTTGGGAGGGTGCAAGTGTCCAGGAATTTATCCATTTCTTCCAGGCTTACTGGTTTATGTGCATAGAGTTGTTTCTAATAATTTCTGATGGTAGTTTGTATTTCTGTGGAATCGGTGGTGATATCCTCTTTATCGTTTTTTATTGCATCTATTTGATTCTTCTCTTTTCTTTTTTATTAATCTTCTCTCTTTTCTTTTTTATTAATCTGTCTATCTTGTTGATCTTTTCAAAAAACCAGCTCCTAGATTTATTGATCTTTTTGAAGGGTTTTTTGTGTCTCTGTCTCCTTCAATTCTGCTCTGATCTTAGTTATTTCTTGTCTTCTGCTAGCTTTTGAGTTTTTTAAAATCTTGCTCCTCTGGCTCTTTCAAGTTTGATGATAGGGTGTCGATTTTAGATCTTTCCTTGCTTCTCATATGGGCATTTAATGCTATAAATTTCCCTCTAGACACTGCTTTAAATGTGTCCCAGAGATTCTGGTATGTTGTGTTTTCATTCTCATTAGTTTCAAAGAACATCTTTATTTCTGCCTTGATTTCATTGTACCCAGTTGACATTCAGGAGCCATTTGTTCCATTTCCATGAAGTTGTGTGGTTCTGCATTAGTTTCTTAATCCTGAGTTCTAATTTGATTGCCCTGTGGTATGAGAGACTGTTTGTTATGATTTCCATTCTTTTGCATTTGCTGAAGAGTGATTTACTTCCAAGTATGTGGTCAGTTTTAGAGTAAGTGTGATGTGGTTCTGAGAAGAATGTATATTCTGTGGATTTGGGGTGGAGAGTTCTGTAGATGTCTATTAGGTCTGCTTGGTTCAGATCTGAGTTCAAGTCCTGGAATCCTTGTTAATTTTCTGTCTCGGTGATCTCTCTAATATTGACAGTGGAGTGTTAAAGTCTCCCACTATTATTGTGTGGGAGTCTAAGTCTCTTTGTAGATCATTAAGCACTTGCTTTATGTATCTGGGTTCTCCTGTATTGGGTGCATATATATTTAGGATCATTAGCTCTTCTTGTTGCATTGATCCTTTTACCATTATGTAATGTCCTTCTTTGCCTCTTTTGATCTTTGTTGATTTAAAGTCCATTTTATTAGAGACTAGGATTACAACTCTGCTTTTTTTTTTTTGCTCCCCATTTGCTTGGTAAATCTTCCTCCATCCCTTTATTTTGAACCTGTGTGTGTCCTTGCATGTGAGATGGGTTTCCTGAATATAGCACATCGATGGGTTTTGACTTTTTATCCAATTTGCCAGGCTGTGTCTTTTGACTGGAACATTTAGTCCATTTACATTTAAGGTTAATATTTTTAAGTGTGAATTTGATCCTGCCATTTTGATGCCAGCTGGTTGTTTTGCTTGTTAGTGGACGCATTTGCTTCATTATTTCGATGGTCTTCACCATTTGGTACCTTTTTGGAGTGGCTGGTACTTGTTGTTCCTTTCCTTGTTCAGTGCTTCTTTCAGGAGCTCTTATAAGGCAGGCCTGGTGGTGACGAAATCTCCCAGTAGTTGCTTGTCCATAAAGGATTTTATTTCTCCTTTGCTTATGAAGCTTAGTTTGACTGGATATGAAATTCTAGGTTGAAAGTTCTTTTCTTTAAAAATGTTGAATATTGGCCCCCACTCTCTTCTGGCTTGTAGGGTTTCTGCTAAGAGATTTGCTGTGAGTTTGATAGGCTTCCCTTTGTGGGTAACCCAACCTTTCTCTCTGGCTGCCCTTAGCATTTTTCTCTTCATTTCAACCCTGGTGAATCTGATGATTATGTGCCTTGGGATTGCTATTCTCAAGGACTATCTTTGTGGTGTTCTCTGTATTTCCTGAATTTGAATGTTGGCCTGCCTTGCTAGGTTGAAGAAGTTCTCCTGGATAATATCCTGAAGAGTGTTTTCCAGCTTGGATTCACTCTCCTTGTCATATTCAGGTACACCTATTAAACATAGATTAGATTTTTTCAAATAATCCCATATTTCTTGGAGGCTGTGTTCATTTCTTTTCACTCTTTTTTTTCTCTAATCTTGCCTTCTCATTTTATTTCATTGAGTTGATCTTCAGTCTCTGATATCCTTTCTTCTGCTTGGTCAATCTGGCTATTGAAACTTGTGTATACTTCACAATATTCTCGTGCTGTGTTTTTCAGCTCCATCAAGTTGTTTATGTTCATCTCTAAGCTGGTTACTCTAGTTAGCATTTTGTTTAACATTTTTTTCAAGATTCTTAGTTTCTTTGCACTGGGTTAGAACATGTTCTTTTAGCTCAGAGAAGTTTGTTATTAGCCACCTTCTGAAGCCTGCTTAAATCAATTCATCAGACTCATTCTCCATCCAGTTTTGTTCCCTTGCTGGTGAAGAGTTGTGATCCTTTGGAGGAGGAGAGGGGTTCTGGATTTTGGTGTTTTCATCCTTTTTGTGTTGTTTTCTTCCCATCTTCATGGATTTATCTACTGTGGTCTTTGTAGTTGGTGACTTTTGGATAGGGTCTCTAAGTGGACATCCTTTTTTGTTGATGTTGAAGCTATTTCTCTCTGTTTTTTAGTTTTCCTTCTAACAGTCAGGCCCCTCTGCTGTAGGACTACTGGAGGTCCACTCCAAACCCTGCTTGCCTGAGAATCACCCGCAGGGCTGCAGAACAGTAAGGGTTGCTGCCAGTTTCTTCTTCTGTTATCTTTGTCCCAGGAGGGTACCCACCAGATATCAGCCAGAGCTCTCCTTTATGAGGTGCCTCTTTGGATATATGGGAGTTGGGGAGCTGCTTGAGGGGATAGTTTGTCCCTTATCAGAGCTCAAATGCTGTGCTGAAAGCTCTGTTGTTCCACTCAGAGCTGCTAGGCAGGTACATTTGTCTGCTGCAGCAGAACTCATAACTGCCTTTTTTCCCAGGTGCTCTGTCCTGGGAAAGTGGGCTTTATTTGTAAGTTCCTGACATGCTGTTGCCTTTTTTCAGAGATGCCCTGCCCAGCAAGGAGGTAGTCTACTCACAGTCTACCAGCAGAGGTGTTGCTGAACTGCCACAGGCTCTGCCCAACTGCTGTGTGAACTTCCTTGTGTTTTTTTTTTTTCCACAGAGGTAAAGTTAGAACTTCCTTGGTAATGGTGGTCTGCTTCAGTAACAGGAGACTGCCACGGTAATGGTGGACTGCTTCAGTATTGGCAGATTACCTCAGTAATGGTGGACTTCCTCAGTAATGGCAGACTTCTGCAGTAATGGCGGACTTCCTCGGCAATGGCAGACTGCCTTGGTAATGGCAGACTTCCTCAATAATGGCAGACTGCCTCAGTAGTGGTGGACTGCCCCAGTAATGGCAGATTGCCTTGATAATGGTGGACTTCCTCTGTAATGGTGGACTTCCTTGGTAATGGCGGACTTCCTCAATAATGGCAGACTGCCTCAGTAGTGGTGGACTGCCTCAGTAATGTGGATGCCCTTCCCCCAACAGAGCTGGACCATCGTCCAGCTGCACTTGCTGCAAAACTCTCAATCCAGAGCATTTCTGATTACTGGTCTTTGTGGGAGTGGGACCCGCTGAGCCAGATTACCTGGCTCCCTGCTTTCGGCACTCTTTTTCAGTTGAATGGGTGGCTCTGTCTCCCAGGCATTCCAGGTGCCAGTTGAAAGGGCTGCCCAGATTTGTGTCAGGTTTTGTGCAGAAATCAGTGGTTGTGGCTGAAACAGCCATGGTGGAAACTTATGGCACGTTTCAGGCTGGGAATCTCCTGGTCTGTGGGTGGCAAAAACTGTGGGAGAAGTGCAGTATCTGAACTGGAGTGCTGGAGTGCATGGAAAAGCCCCCAGTGGCCTCTGTTGGGTAGGGTCGGGGGTCCTCCAGGGACTGCATTTCCAGGGCGAGGCAGTGCCCTAACCAGCCTGTGCTCTTCCTCTTGGACTACTCCCACTGTGCACACAGTCCCATTGAGATGCACCTGGTACCTCGTTTGGAAATGCGGTGATCACTCACATTCTGCATTGCTTTTGCTGAGAACTGTACTCCAGAGGTGTTCCTATTTGGCCATCTTGGATCTCTTCCCTCAAGCTCTATTTTTTATCTTTCAGAGGATTTCTTTAGTTTTTTCCTCATAAAGTCTATTGAATTTCTTATATGTTCAGTGACATTTTAAATTTCCGTGAACTCATTGGTATTCTTTAATTGCATACTCTTCTTAGCAGTGTGTTCTTGTTTTCTATAGGCAACTTGTTCTCTAATATTTTTAAAGTTGAAAGTTTTATTTGTTCCCTCAATTATCACTGTTTCTCCTGAGGTCATTGTTTTATTTCCTCATTATACTTATTAACAATAGACAAAAAGACAAGCCGTTTAACAGAGGGAGCATGTTTGAATTTCCTCATAGGTGTCTAGTCTTGTTGAACCAGTGAGTTTCTCCTATTCATTGAAAGCCGAGTGTGAACATGGTCACTGAACAGCTTTACTTAAGAGTGAGTGAGATCTGAAAGCAGGCAGGTAAACAGACCAACTCTGTCCTGTTTTATACCAGTGAGGAAGGCTTTGCTCTGAAGTGCTTCTGGCATATTGGTCAGTTTCTTTAGACATTGGTTCTTTGGTTTTATTGTGGAGGCAAACATTGTGGCCATGTTAGAGTGGGATGGGGTTTGGAAGGGGCCAAGTAGTACAATTGCTGTAAAAATAATCCCTGATTAAATAATCTTGATTTCTGTCCCACTTCTTAGTCCAGCTTCCTCCAAGCTTAGAGCCTCTCTTTTACTTTGTTGCTGAGAAAATGGCTTCTACCCCTCTTGCAGGTTTTTCATTATCCGTTCTACATTCTCTCTTCCAGAGATTTATGAAAAGCCTTGGTTCCCTGATACTTTCTCCTCTCCTTCACAATACTGTTATGCACTTAATTTTTTTCAGCTTAGGTAATAAAAATTTGTTTAGAATTCCTAGGTTAGTGGTTATCTCCTTTCAGCCTTGAGGGAGGGAACAACACTGCAAAAAGTCACCAAGAAAGGGCACACTGTCCCAACAGTGTGGCCTGTGGCCAACACAGGAAAAAGGAAGGTAATTCCCCAGAAAAGGGGTTGTGCTTTAGTCTTCCTTAATCCAGGAGAAGTTAGGAGGACAGGTGCAGGGAACCGTTAAACTTGTCTTTTTTGTACTTCTTTACCGTTCTCACTTTGAGATGTGTTCAGTCGGCCACACTGAAATGGAAGATTACAACATGATATTAATAGTTGCTTGGTATTCTACTATATAAATGGACTGTAACTTGCTTAAATGAGCAGTTAGATTGTTTTCATTGTTTGGTTATTCTTGTAAATGTGTAAGGATAAAAAATATGTTTTTATTTATTTATTTTTTTTGAAACAGGGTCTCACTCTGTTACCCAGGCTCAAGTGCAGTGGCACCATGATAGCTCATCATAACCTCAAACTTCTGGGCTTAAGCCATCCTCCTACATAGCTAGGACTACAGGTGTATGCCATCACACATAGCTAATTTTTAATTTTTTATTTTATTTTATTATTTTATTTATTTTATCCCTATATTTCCCAGGCTGGTCTTGAACTCCTGGCCTCAGATGATCCTCCCTCCTTGGCCTCCCAAAGTGTTGGGATTACAGATGTGAGCCAGTAAGCCCACCAAATACATAACTTTAAAGATAGTTAAGTCTTTATGGGCATAGTTGGAATAGGCTGGATGAGTCGACGAAACAGTTAAAATGTTTCCCATAAGAAATAAGGTTTTTTTTTTTTTTTTTTTTTTTTTAAAGGAAGTAAATGAGCTGGGGAGAAGAAAAGAAGGGTAAAAGATCAAGGAAAATCAGCAATATAACAGTAAATTGAATCCTAGGTAGAAGAGAAAGCCAGAAATAAGGGGAACTTTGTAAGGAGTTGGGTGTCTGTGATTTGGTGTTAAGTTGTTGACTGTACTCTGTTTCCCTGTAATGTCCTCTGTAGCTTCACACCTGCAGTAGAGTCTGCTATACACAGCCTTTGGGGAAAGAAGGGATTGGGCAGTGCCCAGAAACAAAAAGAGAGAAGATGGGGAAAAAAAAGACATTGGGGATGATAAATGCAGGAGTAATACATACTTGATCCCAGAAGGTTCTAGCAGAATATAAACAAGGCACACCCTGACCACCTGTATACATATGGTGTTTTATTTTATTTTTTGAGACAGAGTCTCACTGTGTCCCCCAGGCTGATCTCAAATTCCTGGGCTCAAGAGATCTTCCTGCTTCAGTCTCCCAAAGTGCTGGGGTTACAGGCATGAGCCACTGTACACAGCCTGGAACACATTTTGGAAAATATTTTACATGAAACTTGAAGGGCTAATTTTCTATATCAAGTCTCTTCCACTCCATCTCAGTCTCTTTTTACCTAGGCTACACAGTCCCAGGTAAAGTCCCCTTCCTTTTAATCAGAAAAACTTTCCAAAAGGCCTTCAGGGAGGGAGGACGGATTGCTGAACTTACTCCCATTCCCCTGTGTAAGGGCTAGGCATGACCAAGCTGTCTTGAAGGACTAGCTTGCCTTTCTCACAGTATCCTCTGTATCACTTAAGAGGCCTTACAGTTGTGAAAGAAAGCCTGACTCACACTACTTTATAAATAAGAAAGGGAAATGATTGACTGACTTAGTCATGGAGTAGGGTAGGCTTTAAGTTTGGCTTAATCCTGTCTCCCTCTTTTATTGTCATTACTCTTCAAGTGGCCAGAAAACTCCACAGAAGTTCCTGGCCTCCCATGCATACACTCAGAGCAGGGAGAGAGGATGTCTTCCAGGGCTTTGTCTTAAGAGGACATTTTTCTCAGAAGCTCTCAGCAAACCTTTCCTCACTTCTCACTGGTCACATGTCCATTTTTTAACCAACCCCAGTTCTCAGTGGATCCTGAACCAGTTAAAAGAGATGAGATCACCATGATTAAATAAAAGTGGGAGAGGAGGAAGTTAGACAGCTTCAATGTCCAGTGTGTGCTCTTCTTCATAGCAAGGGTCTCCTTCTCCATCTCTGACCACCATATGAAATAATCTTACCATTTAAACACAACTTTCTTCATCTCCTCTCTCTGATTCTAGGCCTCTGCCAGGGAGAGGTGGCAATTAATCTTGGTTTCTCAGTTTCTCATTACTCTCCAAGCCCATGACTATTTTCTGACCTGCCCCAAATAATCTTTAGCTTCTGCCTCTCCATAGCTGGATTTTCAGCATCCAAATGGCTGTTAAGAAATTACCATTTTCTCAGCACTCTACCAAATATTTTACTACATGAGTACTACTCTTCTACCCTTTGTACGAATCTTGGTGACCCCAGGTGTCTCTGGAATGTTGCCATGACTGTCCTATGCCTCCTCCTATATCTGTTCCATGCAGTTTGTAGTTTGCTAGACACTAGAGGATATATACTCATTTCAAATATTGTTAAGTATTTTCAATTTCTTTTAAAAGGGATGGCACCAAATTATACTCTGAATAAGAAATGACTACCTATGTCCAATCACATGCTTGCTAACAGTGTGTGCCATCTAGCTTTTTGATCATTGCTCATTTTATAGGTTAAAAGCTGGCATTGTTAATCTCAGTAATTTCTTTGTAAACTGGAGTATATTTTCAAGTAATTATTTTTTCTTGAAAAAGAAGAGGCCCCTGGATGTGTTTGCTCATTCCTCTAATCCCAAAGCTTTGAAAGGCCAGGATGGGTGCATCACTTAAGACCAGGAGTTTGAGATCAGCCTGGGCAACATGGCAAAACTCTCATCTGTACAAAAAAATGCAAAACTTAGCCAGGCATGGTGTTGTATACCTGTAGTCCCAGGTACTCAGGAAGCTGAGGTTGGAGGATCTCTTGAGAGCCTAGGTAACAGAGTGAGAGGCCCTGTTGCGGGGGGTGGCGGGGAGAGAGAGAATGAGAGAGAGAAAAGGAAGGAAAGAATTCCTGCATGAAATATTTTCTGAGCCCTCATGTGCAACTATCTATTGGCTACATATACAAATGACACATCTGAGAGTTCTAGGTTCACAGTATGATGGTATCCTGGTTGTTGAACAGTCATGCAGCTAGTCTGATTTTCATCTTTGTACATAATTTGATACTGTTTTGCATTCTTGAAAATTATGAGATGTTTCTTCCTTTTTTTAATCTAGATATTTTTCCAGGATTTACTTAGTTATAAGTTTAGTTTTGATTTTGTGTATGTATGTGAACATATCTGTTTCCCTCAGAAGCATTTTTATATGGTTTTACAATTGTTATTATTCATTAGTTATAGTTTCTTTTTCAGGAAACCTCGATTTTTTAATTAAAAAAATTTTTTTTTTTAATTTTAAATTCTGGGATACGTGTACAGAACGTGCAGCTTTGTTACTAGGTATATGTATGCCATGGTGGTTTGCTGCACCTATCAACCCATCATCCAGGTTTTAGGCCCCATATGCATTAACTATTTGTTCTTACTCTCTCCCCCACTTGCCCTCCTCCAGCAGGCCCTGGTGTGTGTGTAAACCCCAATTTTTAAGAATTTTTTTTCTTGGCTCCCTATTTTCTGTGTCTATTTGTCATTTTATATCTCGCCCATTTTTTTCTTACTAACTCTCCTGGGTTAACACAAATCATTCTTGCCCATCTTTAAACATCAATGAAGTACCAAGACATTTTGGTTCTTTATTCACATATTTCATTTCTAAGGCATTTAAAAATTTTGCTCTTCCGAATCACACACTTAGTAAGTACAAAGATAGGGCTCTTGCAAGGGAATTCATTGTCCATAACTACAGAATTGTGGACCATATGAGCAGAATTTGCCAAAGCCCATCTCTGTAACCATCTCAGTTGCATGCACATTTCTTATACCTATTTAAGAAGTTAAATGCCAAAATGGGTGACATGTGTTTGGCATCGTATGCTGCACCAATCATGAACTTTTCTTCATGAAAACCAAGTAATTAAATGTTAGATACCACATGACTCTTGCAAATAATTATTCTCTGTTTCTTAAATGCCAGTGTCAACATCTATAAATAAAACCTGGACTTTACAAATCACTAAATAATTGTAGATGAATTGGCTGGAGCAGTTATATGGAAACCACATCCAGTTGAACCTTCATGTATTTTATAATGAGAACAACATAGAAGATGGCCTAGAAGAGTGGTTCTTCATCTTGATTGCACATTAGAAACATCTGAGGGGGGTGCATGGATGAACTTATACACATTGAGTTCTCTAGATGTGGTACCCACTTAATGCATACTGACTACTTCAAGTGCTTTGAACCATCTGGAAACAGTGGCCATCCTAATACCTACACTGCATATGCCCCTTGATGTAGCTTTTCTATCTCCAAGAATTCATCTTACAGAAATACTTGCCTATAAGCACTAAGATTCATTTTCAAAATATTTATTCATCCAACAAATATTCACGAAGCCCATATTAAGAACCAGCACTTTTTAAAACATAGATCAATGAAGGAAGATTACAGGAATGTTATAGTCTTGTAGGAAGGACCAAATAACAAACCCACAAATAGATAAACTAGAAAGGAAACAGATAGCTATGCATGTTGTGGAAAGAATTCAAGTACGGCACTCATCGAGGCCCTTTGAAACTATAGGCTTCTTTTTGCCTTGATTTTCCCTATATCTATTCTACTGTGGAAATCTGTGTTGGGGAAGAACCTCTGTAGGTATCTTCACCCAGCAGGTAGTGGAATCATGTTCCGACAAGTAAAGCTCAAATATTTTCTTTTCCAAGATTCTACCAACTTTATCTATGGTTTCTTTCTCTTTTTATTTTTTTAATTGTGGTAAAATATACCTAACATGAAATCTACCATTTTAGTCATTTAAAAATGTATAGTTCAGTGGCAGTAGCACCACCATCTGTCTCCAGAACTTTTTCATTATCCCAAATGGAAACTCTGCTCATTAAACAATATCTCATCATTATTCCCTTCTCCCGGCCCCTGATAGCCACAATTCTACTTTCTATCTGTGAATTTTAGTATTCTAACACCTCATATAAGTAAAAATGCAGTATTTGCCCTTCTGTGACTGGCTTATTTTTCTTGGCATAATGTCCTCAAGGTTCATTCACATTGTAGTATGTGTCAGAATTTCCTTCTTTTTAAAAGTGGAGTAATATTCCATTGTGTGGATATACCACACTTTGTTTACCTATTCATCTGTCAGTGTGTGGGTTGCTTCCACCTCTTGAACTATTGTGAATAATGTTTCTGTGAGCATAGGTGAGCACATGTTTATTCAAGACCTTGTTTGTAATTATTTTGAATATATACCCAGAAGTGGAGTTGCTGGATCATATAAGAATTCTATTTTTGATTTTTTGAGAAATTACCATACTATTTTCCAAAGTGGCTGCATCACTTACCTTCCCACTGACAATGTACAGAGTTCCAATTTATTCACATCCTTGCCAACACTGGTTATTTTTTCTCTCTCTCTCTCTTGCTTGTTTGCTTGCTCGCTTGCTTGCTCTGTGTGTGTGTGTGTGTGTGTGTTTTAATAGCAGTCTTTCTAAAAGGATGAGGTGATAGCTTACTGTGGTTTTTATTTGCATTTCCCTAATGATTGGTGATGCTGATAATTTTTTTCCATGTTTGTTAGCCATTTGCATATCTTCTTTGGAGAAATGCTCTCTGTCCATTTTTAAATTAGGCAATTTGTTTTTGTTGTTGTTGAGTTGGATAAGTTCTTTATTCTGGTTATTAACCCCTTATCAGTTATATGATTTGAAAATATTCTCTCCCATTCTGTAGATTGTCTTTTTACTCCATTGATTGTGTCCTTTGATACACAATCTAATTGCTATTTTGATTTGTGAGAGAGGTATGTTAAAGTCTATTATGATGATTATGTATTTATTGATTTCTCCTTATAATCCTATCCTATTTTGTGTTACATGGTTAAAGTTTTGTTTGTGTGAATTTTCTTGATTGATTATACTTCTAATTAACAGAAAGTATATCTTTATTTTCCCATTCTAAAAATGTTTTTCCTAGAATTCTATTTTGTCTGGTGTTGCCCGGTATTTTAAAATACCACAGTTGCCTTTAAAACATAAGATTGTAGATTAAAAATATTTTTTCTTTTTAACTGATAAATCTCTCTACTATTTTCTTACACTTGGTATTGCCAATAAGAAAACTGCTGCCAATCTGATTGTCTTTTTTTATTGCATTTGAGGTTTTGGGGTACATGTGAAGAACATGCAAGATTGTTGCACAGGTACACACATGGCAGTGTGATTTGCTGCCTTCCTCCCCATCACCTATATCTGGCATTTCTCCCCATGTTATCTCTCCCCAACTCCCCACCCCCCTGCTGTCCCTCTCCTATTTCCCCCGACAGACCCCAGTGTGTGATGCTCCCCTCCCTGTGTCCATGTGTTCTCATTGTTCAACACCCACCTATGAGTGAGAACATGCGGTGTTTGGTTTTCTGTTCTTGTGTCAGTTTGCTGAGAATTATGCTTTCCAGGTTCATCCATGTCCCTACAAAGGACAAGAACTCATCGCTTTTTATGGCTGCGTAGTATTCTGTGGTGTATATGTGCCACATTTTCCATGTCCATTCTATCATTGATGGGCATTTGGGTTGGTTCCAGGTCTTTGCTATTGTAAACAGTGCCGCAATGAACATTCGTGTGCATGTGTCCTTATAATAGAACAATTTATAATCCTTTGGATATACACTCAGTAATGGGATTGCTGGATCAAATGGAATTTCTGTTTCTAGGTCCTTGAGGAGCTCCACACTGTCTTCCACAATGGTTGAACCAATTTACACTCCCAACAATGTAAAAGCTTTCCTATTTCTCCACATCCTCTCCAGCATCTGTTGTCTCCAGATTTTTTAATGATTGCCATTCTAACTGGCGTGAGATGATATCTCAATGTAGTTTTGATTTGCATTTCTCTAATGACCAGTAATGATGAGCATTTTTTCATATGTTTGTTGGCCTCATGTATGTCTTCTTTTGTAAAATGTCTGTTCATATCCTTCACCCACTTTTGAATGGGCTTGTTTGTTTTTTTCTTGTAAATTTGTTTTAGTTCTTTGTAGATTCTGGATATCAACCCTTTGTCAGATGGGTAGATTGCAAAAATTTTTTCCCATTCTGTTGGTTGCCAATTCACTCTAATGACTATTTCTTTTGCTGTGCAGAAGCTGTGGAGTTTTATTAGGTCCCATTTGTCTATTTTGGCTTTTGTTGCCAATGCTTTTGGTGTTTTGGTCATGAAGTCCTTGCCTACGCCTATGTCCTGAATGGTTTTGCCTAGGTTTTCTTCCAGGGTTTTTATGGTGTTAGGTCCTGTGTTTAAGTCTTTAATCCATCTGAAGTTAATTTTAGTGTAAGGTGTACAGGAAGGGGTCCAGTTTCTGCTTTCTGCACATGGCTAGCCAGTTTTCCCAAAACCATTTATTAAACAGGGACTCATTTCCCCATTGCTTGTTTTTGTCAGGTTTGTCAAAGATCAGATGGTTGTAGATGTGTGTTGTTGCCTCCAAGGCCTCTGTTCTGTGCCATTGGTCTATATCTCTGTTTTCGTACTGGTACCATGCTGTTTTGATTACTGTAGCCTTGTAGTATAGTTTGAAGTCAGGTAGCGTGATGCCTCCAGCTTTGTTCTTTTTGCTTAGAATTGACTTGGCTATATGGGCTCTCTTTTGGTTCCATATAAAGTTTAAGGTGGTTTTTTCCAGTTCTGTGAAGAAGGTCACTGGTAGCTTGATGGGGATAACATTGAATCTGTAGGTTACTTTGGCAGTATGGCCATTTTCACGATATTGATTCTTCCTAACCATGAACATGGAATGTTTCTCCATCTGTTTGTGTACTCTCTTATTTCATTCAGCAGTGGTTTGTAGTTCTCCTTGAACAGGTTCTTTACGTTCCTTGTTAGTTGTATTCCTAGGCATTTTATTTTCTTTGTAGCAATTGTGAATGGCAGTTTGTTCTTGATTTGGCTCTCTTTAAGTCTGTTATTGATGTATAGGAATGCTTGTGATTTTTGCACACTGATTTTGTATCCTCAGACTTTGCTGAAGTTGCTTATCAGTTTCAGGAGATTTTGGGCTGAGATGATGGTGTCTTCTAAATATACAATCATGTCATCTGCAAATAGAGACAATTTGACTTCCTCCTTTCCTATTTGAATACCCTTTATTTCTTTTTCTTGCCTGATAGCTCTAGCTAGAACTTCCAATACTATATTGAATAAGAGTGGTGAAAGAGGGCAACCTTTTCTAGTGCCAGATTTCAAAGGGAATGCTTCCAGTTTTTGCCCATTCAGTATGATATTGTCTGTTGGTTTCTCATAAATAGCTGTTATTATTTTGAGATACATTCCATCAATACCTAGTTTATTGAGGGTTTTTAGCATAAAGGGTTGTTGAATTTTGTCAAAGGCCTTCTTTGTATCAGTTGAGATAATCCTGTGCTTTTTGTCTTTGGTTCTGTATGTGGTGAATTATGTTTATAGACTTGCATATGTTGAACCAGCCTTGCATCCCTGGGATGAAGCCTACTTATCATGGTGGGTAAGCTTTTTGATGTGCTGTTGCAATCGTTTTGCCAGTACTTTATTGAAGATTTTCGCATCTGTGTTCATCATGGTTATTGGACTGAAGTTTTCTTTTCTTGCTGAGTCTCTGCCGGGTTTTGGTATCAGGATGATGTTGGTATCAGGATGATGTTGGTCTCATAAAATGATTTGGGAAGGATTCCCTCTTTTTGGATTGTTTGGAATAGTTTCAGAAGGAATGGTACCAGCTCCTCTTTGCATGTCTGGTAGAATTTGGCTCTGAACCCATCTGGACCTGGGCTTTTTTTGGGTGGTAGGCTCTTAATCGTTGCCTCAACTTCAGCCCTTGTTTATTCAGCATTTTGACTTCTTCCTGGTTTAGGCTTGGGAGGATGCAAGTGTCACGGAATTTATCCATTTCTTCCAGGTTTACTAGTTTATGTGCATAGAGTTGTTTGTAATAATCTCTGATGATCGTTTGAGTTTCTGTGGAATCTGTGATGATATCCCCTTTATCGTTTTTTTATTGCATCTATTCGATTATTCCTCTTTCCTTTTTTTATTAATCTGGCTAGTGGTCTGTCTATTTTGTTGATCTTTTCAAAAAACCAGCTCCTGGATTTATTGATTTTTTGAAGGGTTTTTTGTGTCTCTATCTCCTTCAGTTCTGCTCTGATCTTAGTTATTTCTTGTCTTCTGCTAGGTTTTGGTTTTTCTTGATCTTGCTCCTCTAGCTCTTTCAATTTTGATGATAGGGTATCAATTTTATATCTTTCCTTGCTTCTCATTTGGGCATTTATTGCTATATATTTTTCTCTAGACATTGCTTTAAATGTATCCCAGAGATTCTGGTATGCTGTGTCTTCGTTTTTGTTGGTTTTGAAAAATATGTTTATTTCTGCCTTCATTTCATTGTTTATCCAGTCAACATTCAAGAGCCAGTTGTTCAGTTTCCATGAAGCTGTGTGGTTCTGGGTTAGTTTCTGAATCCTGAGTTCTAATGTGAGTGCCCTGTGGTCTGACTGTTTGTTATAATTTCCATTCTTTTGCATTTGCTGAGGAGTGATTTACTTCCAAGTATGTAGTCAATTTTAGAGTAGGTGTCATGTGGTGCTGAGAAGAATGTATATTCTGTGGATTTGGGGTGGAGAGTTCTGTAAATGTCTATTAGGTTTGCTTGGTCCAGGTCTGAGTTCAAGTCCTGGATATTGTTAATTTTCTGTCTCGTTGATCTGTCTCATATTGACAATGGGGTGTTAAAGTCTCTTACTATTATTGTGTGGATGTCTAAGTCTCTTTGTGAATCATTAAGAACTTGCTTTATGTATCTGGGTGCTCCTGTATTGGGTGCATATATATTTAGGATCATTACTTCTTCATGTTGCATTGATCCTTTTACCATTATGTAATGCCCTTCTTTGTCTCTTTTGATCTTTCTTGGTTTAAAGTCTGTTTTATCAGAGATGAGAATTGCAACTTCTGCTTTTTTTTGCTCTTCATTTGCTTGGTAATTCTTTCTCCATCCCTTTATTTTGAGCTTTTGTGTATCCTTGCATGTGAGATGGGTTTCCTGGATACAGCACATGGATGGGTTTTGGCTTTTTATCCAATTTGCCAGTCTGTATCTTTTGATTGGGGCATTTAGCCCATTTACATTTAGGGTTAATATTGTTATGTGTGAATTTGATCCTGCCATTTTGATGCTAGCTGGCTGTTTTGCCCATTAGTTGATGCAGTTTCTTCATTGTGTTGATGCTCTTTAGCATTTGGTATGTTTTTGGAGTGGCTGGTACTGGTCGTTCCTTTCTATGTTTAGTGCCTCTTTCAGAAGCTCTTGTAAAGCAGGCCTTGTGGTGATGAAATCTCTGAGTACTTGTTTGTTTGTAAATGACTTTATTTTTCCTTCACTTATGAAGCTTAGTTTGGCTGGATATGAAATTCTGGGTTGAAAGTTCTTTTCTTTAAGGATGTTGAATGTTGGCCCTCACTCTCTTCTGGCTTGTAGGGTTTCTGCTGAGAGATCTGCTGTGAGTCTGATGGGCTTCCCTTTGTGGGTAACCTGACCCTTCTTCCTGGCTGCCCTTAGCATCTTCTCCTTCATTTCAACCCTGGTGAATCTGATGATTATGTGTCTTGGGGTTGCTCTTCTTGAGGAATATCTTTGTGGTGGTTCTCTGTATTTCCTGGACTTGAATATTGGCCTGCCTTGCTAGGTTGGGGAAGTTTTCCTGGATAATATCCTGAAGAGTATTTTCCAGCTTGGATTCATTCTCTTCATCACATTCAGGTACACCTATCAAACGTAGATTAGGTCTTTTCACATAGTCCGATATTTCTTGGAGACTTTGTTCATTCCTTTTTGCCCTTTTTTCTGTCATCTTGCCTTCTCGTTTTATTTCATTTAATTGATCTTCGACCTCTGATATCCTGTCTTCTGCTTGGTCAATTCGGCTGTTGAAACTTGTGTATGCTTCGCGAAGTTCTCGTGTTGTGTTTTTCAGCTCCATCAATTCACCTATATTCCTCTCTAAGTTGTCCGTCCTCATTAGCATTTCATCTAATCTTTTTTCAAAGTTCTTCGTTTCTTTGCATTGGGTTAGAACATGTTCTTTTAGCTCAGAGATGTTTCTTATTAACCACCTTCTGAAGCCTCATTCTGTTAATTCATCACACTCATTCTCCATTCAGCCTTGTTCCCTTGCTGGTGAGGAGTTGTGATCCCTTGTAGGAGGAGAGGCATTCTGTTTTCGGGTGTTTTCATCATTTTTGTGCTGGTTTCTTCCCATTTTTGTGGATTTATCCACCTGTCGTCTTTGCAGTTGTTGACTTTCAGATTGGGTCTCTGAGTGGACGTCCAGTTTGTTGATTGTGAAGTTATTTCTTTCTGTTCCTTAGTTTTCCTTCTAATAGTCAGGCCCCTCTGCTGTAGGACTGCTGAAGTCCACTCCAGGCCCTGCTTGCCTGGGGATCACCTGCAGTGGCTGCAGAACAGTAAGGGTTGCTGCCAGTTTCTTCTTCTGCCATCTTTGTCCCAGAAGGACACCCGCCAGATGTCAGTCTGAGCTCTCTTTTATGAGGTGACTCTTTAGATATATGGGGGACAGGGAGCTGCTTGAGGAGACAGTCAGTCCTTTATAGGAGCTCAAGTGCTGAGCTGTGAGCTCTGTTGTTCATTCAGAGATGCTGGGCAGGTACATTTAAGTCTGCTGCAGCAGAACTCATAAAACCCCCTTTTTTTGTTTTCACAGGTGCTCTGTCCTGGGAAGTTAGGGCTTTATTTATGAGTTTCTGTTGTGCTGCTGCCTTTTTTCAGGGCTGTCCTCCCCAGTGAGGAGGCAGCCTAGTCACTGTCTGCCTGCAGGGGCTTTGCTGAGCTGCTGTCGGCTCTGCCCAGCTGCCATGTGAACTTCCCTACAGTCCTGTTTATACAGGTATAGTTAGAATTACCTCGGCAGTGGTGGCCCACCTCTATATTGGCAGACTCTCTCTGTAACGGCGGGCGGCCTCAGCAATGGCAGACTATCTCCATAGTGGTGACTGCATCGATAATGGCAGACGCCCCTCCCCCACAGAGCTGGACCATCTCGGGTTCAGCTGTGCTTGCTGTGAAACTCTCAATCTAGAGCATTTCAGATTGCTGTTTTTTGTAGGGGTGGGACCAGCCGAGCCTGATCACCTGGCTCCTGGGAGACAGAGTCGCCCATTCAATTGATTAAAAAGGGGACTGAAACAGGGAGCCAGGCCAGGAGATTCCCGGGCAAAAAAGCACCACGAATCTCAGCGCAGCTCTTTCAGCCAGTGTGGTGGGTCACCACATGGGAAATCACACAGATCCCAGCGCCTTTTCAACAGGCGACTGGAACACCTGGGAGACAGAGTCAACTGTTCAAAAAAAAAGGCTCTGAGGCAGGGAGCCAGGTGATCACACTGATTGTCTTTTTAATATGATTATATGATTTTTTTTCTTTTTGGAAACTTTAGGATTTTCTCTGTAGCTTTGAGTTCACTGTGACATTTCTAAGTGTTATGTTTCTGTAATCCTGTTGAGCTCTTAAATCTGAGAACCAACTTTTACTTCAGCTAAAATTTTATTTGATTATTTTATAGATCACTTGCTCTACTCCACTGTCCATCCTGTTTGTTCTTTTCATAGATTTCTTGCTGCATAGAGGTTGGACTCCTGAGCCTATCATTTATGTCTCCTACTTAGCTCTCATACTTTCCATGATTCTGTTCTTTTTAGTTGTTCCGTGACAGACTCTTTGGAATGACCTTATATCCTAGTACATTATTTCTTACTTGTAAATGTTTTCTCATTCAAATAACATATTTTTAGTATTAACAAAATATTAATGGGAAATTTTCAGATTATTTTCACAGAGGCATTATCCTTTCAAATCTCCTTGCAGACATTAATTTTACTGATTTCAAAGTCCTCTCTTGCTGTATTCATTTCTTTTTTCTTTGGGATAAGTTCTTCTTCTGTAAATGGAGTTTCAAGCCTCTCTTTCATGGCATTTACTGGCTTCCTACAAATATTTAAAGGATTCTTGTTTGTCCACTCATCTTTGTAATTGTAAATCCTGTTTACTCCTCTGTGAATATTTTCTGTGCTTTTTACGTATTTCTGCTGACAATTGTAGGCAAGGGACAAGACAAGTTGACATCAGGTAGCTTGTCTTTCTTTCAGCCACCTACCTACTTCCTCCAGATGACAAGCAACTATCTCCAGTAATAATACTGTGCTCCTTAAGTTCCATGCCCACCCTGGCTGTTTTGACCTGAAACCATCCACTACTCGTCACTGCTTTAGCACAAGCAGGAGGCAAAGGAGAAACTGATAGGCAGTAGCAAGTCCAGTCCTCTGATTAATCGCCCTGATAAGTGGCCCATGTACTCTCTCTCTGTTTCCAGTGGTTCTAAATTTGGACTACCCGCCCTGTGCCAGTCCCACCTTCACAACAGTTTTCTTGTGCACGGACGGTTTTTAGATGATGACTTTCTTCAGTTTTTTCTGTAGATTTGTTTCCATCTGCTCGCCTTATTTCAAGCATAACTTAAATTTTCTGGTCTGCTGATGGCACATTGTATGTTTAATTCTACTTTAAAATATGTTGCCTGTCATTTCAAGGAATTTGGGACAGTGTACCAGTCAATGTCTAGTCTCTAAAGCAGAGAACCTTTTAGGAATTTCAAGGAAGAAAAGACAGGAATTCGGGTGCTTGAAAAGCCATTGGAAGGGCCAGAAAACCAAAGGTTCAAGAAGGTGAGGGAAGGAATTCAGCTTGCCCCAAGGTTCTTCACCAGCTTTGGAAGAATCTGAGATTCTACTGAACATGGATCAGAGCACAGAAAAGTGTCACTGAGCTCACAGGCTTTGGCACAGTCAGAGCACCAAGGCTGGTGATTCTCTGGAGAAAGCCTCGGGACTGCTGCAGATATCACCTCCGCTGAGGCCAGGACTCTTCCCTTCAGCCCTCTGAAGCATGAGATAAAACTAATTAGGAGATTTACATTTATCTAGATGTCTGGGAGAAAGGGAGTCTGGGACGTACAGGAAGGGAGAGAAAATGAGTGCTGGCTGATGTTGGGAGCAATGCTGAGAACTTGCATGAAGGGAAGGAGTCCATGTGCTCAGTTTATGATCTTGATTCTGCTGCTCTCTGCACAATGCCCAAGCGTTTAGTTGTTCATGTATGACCTTATTTTTTATCCAAGCCTATCTTTTATATTCACCTTTATCTTATTTCACCAGTAGAAACCTTGTGGGGCTAGAAGCAGACCAGGCATTGAGGCCAGCACTTACCCAGGTACGATCTTTGACCTGCGTCTTTGGGGATTTGTCTCATGCCTACCACTATGCATGACACTCAGTGAACATTTACTGGATATTCGTGACTAAGTGAATAAAATAGATACAGCTGAAAGGAAAAAATAGACTGTAATAGTAAAAAACAGAGTTGCTAAATTAAAGACTCAATTAAAATAAAAGAGACCTGAAAGAAATACAGGCCTTTAAAAACGATTAATCAGGGCCAAAAAAAAAAAAAGTTGAGAAATATGTTGTTTACATAACTGATGAAAAGAGAGTAGTAGAAAAAATATACAACCCCCCCCACACACGTGCATACATGTGTATCCACACACGTACATGCACATATCCAAGATAAAGATGAATATAAAAGATAAACTTAGGTAAAAATAAGATCACACATGAACAACTAGAAGCCTGGGCATTATGCATTCATTTTTTACTTACCCTAGGAGAGATCAGGATATCAGCATAGACAAGAATCAGAGAATCTGCAGAATGAATAGGGACGAGGAATTAACTGACGATGAATTTCAAAATAAATTGGATGTGATAAATATCCACAGGAATTCATTGAAATAATTATATATGCAGCTGCTATCACTTTTTAGAATTTGAGAGGAGTAAGAGTGTTGGGAAGGTAATACTGTGTTATTCTGAAATAAAACTCTGAAGAGCATAAAAGAATATGTTTAATTTCCACATCTACAAAATATATTGGGAAGTGTTATTTTAAAATTTAATTTTTAGGTCCCCAGAAAAAAAGATATTGATGAATCACCATCAAAACTTTGGCATGACAAACTTTAGAGTGGGTCAATAAGACAGATTTCTTTTAACAGATACTAATCAAAGTGATTTATGGAATACATTAAAGAACTATTATTATTAGTTCATTGTACATTTGGAGGAACATATAAATGATTTAAAGTTTGAAAGCCAGCTTCCTACATGTCTCATAGATAAAATGCTATGGGGGCAGTTAAGGGCCCCAAGGAGTTGCTGTGATATTGAGAGGATAATGCTTTTATGAAACTTGTCTGTGCTGAATGACTTAACAAGGAGAGAATAAATTTTATCTGCAGCAGGAGGAATTTAGGTTAAAAGTTAGTGAAATCCTCTTTTTCCAGGAATTTCTAGGTATGAAACACTGGGATATGGAACCATCAGAGATTAGAGAGGCTTATTCTTTGTAATATTGTGAGGATATGGGGAATTCTCCTTCCTGAATAATTTAGCTGCATAGGAATAAATAATCTGAAAGACAGTACTACTGACAGCTAAGTTCTAGACTTAACGTTTCACTTTCATTAATAATCTAGTGCCCAAAATAGATTTGAAAACACAGATTGTATTCTCAGACTTCGTACCATCGCAGAGGTTGTAAGAGGCAAGTGGCCCCACAGTCAGAGCTTGGGGCTATGTGATGAATTACCTTGTTTCATATTTAACAGGACAGATAAGAGTGCCAGGACATTGAAAGACTGAATAAGTGAGATCACTTATGGAAATATTTTTGCCTAGAAATTCCAACTTCAAAATTGCTTTAGTAAAGTTGAACACTAGTCAGAAGCCAGTAGAATACAGCTCAATAGAAATAAGTAGAAAGTGATAACAAAAGCTAAATACTTCTAAGCATTCATAAGATACCAGTCAGGTTTCTAGACTCTTTCATATATTAACAGTGGGGGGAAATAAAAAGCACATATATAATTTAGGTTTATATTAAGTTCACTTATACAGGGGGAAAAACCTGAGATCTCATTTTTTATAAAATCTAAGTTTTTATTTTTATGCCATTGTGCTGATTAACTAGAAGTTGGCAAAATCTTTGTATTTTTAAAGCAATTATGACACCAATAAAGTGATAGGTATGAAGCCTACACAGGAAAAGGGAACCATTTCCGGAAATCTGTGTGTCAAGCATGAGATTTATCTCATTTAATCCTCCCAATAATTCCAATAGGTAAATGTTAGTATCACCAACTAACAGATGCAGAAACAGAAACTTGGAACAAATAAGTAGTTATCTCTCAGCTGTCTGAGATATCTAGATCGCTAGGAGTTTGTGATTCTAAAACCTGTACTCTCTCCATGTTATTTAAACTGTCCTTTAGATGACAATAAGCATATTGGTGATTAATAAAAGTCTGAGTGAAAAAAACAAAGGTTATAAAAATCATACATTCTATGATTATAGCTAAGAAAAAACACATATGCATTTGGTTCTAGTTACTTATTGCTTAATAGCAAACATTTTAGAGGTGTGAAACGATAATCATTTTACTATGCCCATAGATTTTTTTTTTTTTGGTCAGGAATTAAGTCAGTGGGAATTTCTTTGTGTCACAATGCCTGAGATCTCAGCTTGGAAAACTTGAATGGTTGGAGGAGACTGGATCAGCTGGGTCTAGAATAATCTGGCGGCTTCTCTCCATTTTCTGGCTTCTGACTTGGGAGGACTCAAAGAGTAGGCTCAGCTAGGACTACTGACTGCAAGCTGTATACATGGCCTCACCATGTGGCTTAGGTTTTCCCAAGCGTGGTGGCTGTGTTCTAAGAGGGATACCCTAAACAAGGCTTTCATTAGTTACCAATATGCTGACCCTATCTGGAGGGTCAGAATTTCAAGAGAGCCAGACGGACATGGCATGACCTTTTCTGGTCAACTTGTGGAAGTCATTTGGCATCGCTTCTGCCTCATCCTATTGGCTATCAGCTCACCAGAGCTAGCCAGATTCAAGAGAGAGTAATGAGATCTCACTTCTTGATGAAGAAGTAGAAAAGGCAGATGCAGATGAGCAAGCAAAAATGGGAGATATTTTGCAACCATCTTCAGATGGAACCATCTGCCATGCACATGGCCAGGGACTGAGAACATACAAAAATGTGTAAACCATTTGTAAGAATTAGAGTCTGTGCATATGTATTTGTATATGTGTGTACCTTACAAAATTTATCTTGCAAAAACATTTGTAAATGGTAAGCATGATCTCTGTAGGTGTGAACAGCTGCATTCTGAGCAGAGATGTTAGCTCCACTTTCTGGTCTGCTTACCATGCCCTCCTGATAGGAGTGGAAACAGTAGGAATTATTTTCTAAGCTAAAGCAAATCTAAGAGGAAAAAGGTAAGGGAGGGGTCTGTGTCTTAAAGATTTAGTTTAGATTCAAAGGATAATTTCTCAAGTAAAACTTGTTTAAAACTCCAGGGAGTTTTCTGGAGGAAGACTGTGAAACCCCCTTTCTTTCTGCTGTCAGCCTCACTTGAAGGTTTGCAAAAGTGTAATTTACACAGAATAAATGATAGCCGATTAGTAGTCAGGCAGGTGTTCATCCTTGACCTTGGGATGCTTAATTTTTCAGAGGTGGGAGGTGCATGGGAGGTGTTCTGAATTCATGTAGATTGTTTCTGTCTGTGCTTTGAGTTCAGAATTTTCCTGAATCTTGCAATAGGGTTAGTTAGGTTTTGTGGTGTCAGCAAAAAGATTTTCTTTGCCTGTGTTTGGAGAATATCAGTTTATGAACTGAAGTGTGTTCAAAGTCTTAGTTGGTAGTATTTGTGTGGATTTCTGTTGCTAAGTTATGACAAACTAACATAAATGTGAAATAAAATCCATACAACAAAATATGCACGAACTTTGGGTCTGTGTTGAGTGGTCTCAGAGTGTTACTAACCTTGAAGTAACACGGAGCAGTCATCAATGAAAACTCTGTGCTCTGCAGAAACCAGGCTACATAAATATTTTATTCAGCAGAGATAGTAACAGATTCTTAGAATAACTTTTTTTTCACTGTTGCAATCAATATAATTTGATTTGTAAAATCCCAACTGTAAATTTACCTTGAGTGAAGTTGAGCAGCTATTTAGATAAACAGAAAAATTAATATTGCCTATTTATAACAGTATATGGATCCATAGCTCTATTTTTTTAAATGACCATTTTCCCAGTTACTTTAAGTATAATTTGCATGTCATTTTCAAAAAGCATACTTTTAGAGATGATAAATACAATGCTATTGATTTCTAATAGTAAGATAATTAAAAATTAAAATAATTTTTATGAAATCAAGAGGCATATGTTGAAGGATATATTAAAAAGGCACTATGATTTGAGGCTTCTAAGAGTATAAAATAGAAAGGGTGGACTGTCATTATAATGTGCTGTTCTCTCTCACTCTCCATGATGCCTGCCCATATTTCTGCCCTCTATCTCTACTTAAGGAGAGAACACAGGGAAGTAGTTTGATCCTTGAGAGACTCAAGTTAAGGCAGAAGAACTCATCCTTGAGAGCTCTTAAGCAACAATTCCTGATGCTTGGGGATATCCTTTTCATATTTTAAAGTTGGGTCATCTCCAAGGTCCAAGCTGGAAAGATGGGCTGTAGGTCTGTTGCTCTGCTTGTGAAGAAGTGTTGAAGGATTTCTCTGTCAATGTTATCCTCTCTAGTCCTGGTCAGAAAAGACTCAGAAATCTTGGCCGAACTGAAATGATCCATAAAAGCGTTTTGACCACAGGTGCAGAGACAGGGTTGGCTTGTTCTCTGGATTTGTACCCAACCCCCAATCCTTGAATTGTCTCTCTAACGATGGCAGTGCACAAAACACTACCAACTACAAGCACAAAAAACTACCAACTACAGGGTAGCCACCACAACCACTGCAAAGACTGCTGAACCCACTCATGGAAATCGCACCACCTGATCCATGAAATGTCAGATGGACTGACAATTTTAAATTTTATTCATATACTATTTTGAAACATAAATGTTCAATTTTTATGATTTACTCATATATATTTAAGGTGATTAAATCATTCGAAGCTACTGAAGTCTAGTTTGAAGGCTAAGACAGCCACCCTTTTTTTTTTTTTTTTGGTAGGACTGACTCCATAACTCAGTTAGTTTTGTTTTTTCAGTTGGTTTGTTTTTTACTTGGGTGGATAAAACAACATGAGTTAGACTGATGTAAATGTAATAAAAAATTGTAATTAGCTAATGTTTTCTGAGTGCTGAAACTATGCTATATGTATACATGTGTTTCTTATATAACATAGTTCTTGATAGTCATTACAAGTCTATGAGGTAGGCACTCATTATCATCCCATTTTAGAGATGAGTATCCTGAGACCTACAGAGATTGTTTTAAATCACAAGACAGTAAGAAGCATAGCCAGAATTAGACACTACCTCTGTCTGACTCCCAAATACAACCTGGTAAACACCCTGGTAGCTGCCTGTCTTCTCACAGGATTATGAAGAATGACAACTGGTTCCATATCATGCTGATACAGCAAATTCAGAAATTGCTTGGTTCCAGTTATTGGCAAAAATAGTTAGCTCAAGAAAATTATTAGCCACCCTAAATTCCAATTTAAGGCACACTGAAGTGATGTCATGAATCCAAGGACATGAATTTGACAAATGAGGAGTGTAAGTCATCACTCCCAGGCAAGGAAGTATGCTTTCAGAATAAAGTTGCCCATTTCTCCACAAGTTTGTGAATCTCAGGCTTTCTGTTTTCCAAGGTTGAAATAAAAGCCCAGGTGGGCATTTTAGAATTAGACCTAGACTACTGAAATGAGTCACACCAATTCAAGTATTCTGCCAATTCAGCAAAGGATATACTCCGGGGTGGAAAATCCTTTCTAGAATTTACAACTTATAATAGAAATATTACCTGAAATTTTTCCTGTTTAGAAGGTAACCCTCAGCAAAAATTAATTTCCTCAGATGTTAGTGATAATAAGAACTAACTTTTATTTAGCATTTGTTATGTACCAGGTACTTGCTGACCTTTGTATGTGTAGACTCACTTAATTCTAACACCAACTTAATGAATGAAGGATCATTTTTATCACCTTTTTCTAGTTGAGAATATTTAGGCTGAGAAAGGTAAAACAACTTGCCCAAGATCATATGGTAAGTAGAGGAGTCAGACCTGTATGACTCCAAAGTTAGTGCTCATGGTGCAATTGTTCATATGATTCTAGTGTAAGAGGAGGACGTGCAAAAACAGAAAGCAAGCTGAAGTCAGAAAAGGAAGATAATTGGCTACCTCTTCCTTTTTCTTTCTTTATAGAGATAAATCCTTCAAGAGCAGCCCTTCAGTTGCTAGAAATTAGACATTCTTTGATTACTAATTTTTTCCCAGCCTACTAGCACTGTCCTGGCTCTTCTTTCTCCCTCTGCAGCTCAGGCTCTACATTCTATATCCTCACCTATCCTCTCCCCAGTGCTGTCATTTCCCTTTCCCCCTTGTTTTCCTGTGAAACCTGTCATACAAATCTCCAGCCCTAGGCAGATCCAGCCAATATGACTTTCTGAACTAAGGCAAAGTGGTTCATGGAAACTTGCAGAGAGACTCTTGCAGTTCTGTGGTGGCCCCCACTCCTCAGTGCTTGAGTAGTACTTGGACAATGTAGTACACGCTCCTGGGCAGGTGCCTCTCCAATTCTCAGATTCTATTCCACATATTTTCCTCTCTCCTCATTATTCCACATTTGCTGCACTCAGTCCCAGGAGAAGACCTCCTGTCTTCCTCACCAAGAAGTAGAGGCCACCAGGCAAACTTCTAAGCCTCTACCCTTCAAACTTATCTATATCTAAGTTGAACCTTTTCCATCTCATTCCCCACAGTCCCCCTGTATGGACCTATATTTCACAGGAAGAAATGGAATTTCCTCTTCCTGTGAAATACAGTCCATACAGGGGCATCATGGGGGATTTTGGTGGCACCCCAAATTGTGACTTGATTACTAGTGAGATTAGTCCAGCATACAAAGAAAAGCTAAGGGGACTAAGGACAGAATCTGGCACTTATTAGATAGTCAAAAACAAAGGCAGTGAATGAATGGAGCAGAAATTATCAGTAGGGGTGGGAGGTGGAGGGGCAGGGTCCAGGAAAAGGTAGTGTTAGAGAAGCCATCAAAGAAACAGAAGGACAACAGTGTTAAATGCTGCAGGGGGATCAGCTTAATAATTGCAATTCAACCATTATATTTCACAATGATAAGTTCAGTAGACACATTTGCCCAAGTAGAATTAGTGGAGGGACGGGAATTTAAAGTCAAAGTCTGTGGGTTAAAGGATAAGTGGTAGAAGATACTATGAAGATTGTGAATGAAGAACACGTTGTGTTTAGGGGAGCATTCAGGCCTCTTTCAGACCATCTTTGCCTGGTCTATGCATTCCTTCTCTGCCCAGCTCCCAATCTGCATGAGAATGTCTTTAAGATGTGTGATGGTAGACAGAGGAGAATTACATGGCAGAAACTAAAGGTGAATGTTGGGTTGGGTAGGGTAGTTACTTTCATTACATTTTTAAAACATTTTTAATATTTAATTTTTGTGGATGCATAGGTATATATTTATGGGATACATGAGATATTTTGATACAGGCATGCAAAGCATAATAATCACATAATGGAAAATGGGTTATTTAACTCCTCAAACATTTATCTTTTGTGTTACAAACAGTCCAATTCTACTCTTTTAGTTATTTTTAAATGAACAGTTAAGTAATTATTGATTATTGTCACCCTGTTGTGCTATCAAATACTAGGTCTTATTCATACTTTCTACTTTTTTTTATACCCATTTACTATCTCCACCTCCCCACCCACCCCCACCCCCTACTACCCATCCCAGCGTCTGGTAACCAACCTTCTATTCTCTATCTCCATGAGTTTTATTTATTATTTATTGGTGAGTTTTAACTCCCACAAATAAGTGAGAATATGTGAAGTTTGTCTTTCTATGCCTGACTTATTTCATTTAACATCATGACTTCTAGCTCTATCCATGTTGCAAATGACAAGATCTCATTTATTTTTATTGCTGAATAGAGTGCTCCATTGTGTAAATGTACCACATTTTCTTTATCCAGTCATCTGTTGATGGACACTTAGGTTGCTTCCAACTCTTGGCTACCTTTAACAATGCTACAACAAACACAGGAGTGCAGATACCTCTTTAGTATAATGATTTCCCTTCTTTTGAGTACATACTCAACACTGGGATCACTGGATTTTATGGTAGCTCTATTTTTAGTTTTTTGGGGAACTTCCAAACTGTTCTTCATAGTGGATGTACTAATTTACATTCCCACCAACAGTGTACAAGGGTTCCCTTTTTTTCACATCCTTGCCAGCATTTGTTATTGCCTATCTTTTGAATGAAAGTTATTTTAGCCTGGCTCAGTGGCTTACACTTCTAATTCCAGCACTTTGGGAGGCTGAAGTGGCCACCCATCACTCGAGGTCAGGAGTTTGAGACCAGCCTGGCTAATATGGTGAAACCCCCATCTCTATTAAAAATGCAAAAATTAGCAGGGTGTAATGGCATGTGCCTGTAATTCCAGCTACTTAGGGGCCATGGCATAGGAATTGCTTGAACTCAGGAGGCAGAGGTTGTAGTGAGCCAAGATCACACCATTGTACACCTTTCTGGATGATGGAGTGAGACTCTGTCTCAAAAAAAAAAAAAGTCATTTTAATTGGGGTGATATAATATCTCATTGTAGTTTTGATTTGCATTTCTCTGATTATCAGTGATGTTGAACACCTTGTTATGTGTCTATTTGCCATTTGTATGTCTTCATTGGAGAAATGTCTATTCAGATCTCTTGCCTGCTTTTTAATTGGCTTATTAGATTTTTTTCCCCTGTGGAGTTAAGTTTCTTACATATTCTGGTTATTAATCCCTTGTCAGATGGTAGTTTGCAAATATTTTCTCCCATTTTGTGGTTTGTCTCTTCATTTTGTTGATTGTTTGCTTCACTGTGCAGAAGCTTTTAACTTGATATCCCATTTGTCCACTTTTGCTTTGGCTTGCCTGTGCTTGTGGGGTATTACCCAAGAAATTTTTGTGCAGACCAGTGTCCTGGAGAGTTTCCTCAATGTTTTCTTGTAGTAGCTTCATAGTTTGAGTTCTTAGATTTAAGTCTAATCCATTTTAATTTGATTTTTGAATGTGGAAAAACATAGGAGTCAAGTTTCATTATTCTGCATTTGGATTTCCAGTTTTTCCAGCATTATTTATTGAAGAGACTGTCCTTTGCCAATATGTCTTGGCATATTTCAACTTGTTATATGTCTTGGCATATTTCAACTCATTTGTTGAAAATGAGTTCACTATAGCTATATGAATTTGTTTCTGGACTCTATTCTGTTCCATTGGTCTATGTGTCTGTTCTTATGCTAGCACCATGCTGTTTTGGTTACTATAGCTCTGTAGTATAATTTGAAGTCAGAGAATGTGGCTGCTCTAGTTTTACTGTTTTTGCTCAGGATAACTTTGGCTATTCTGGATCTTTTATAATTTCAAATACATTTTAGGATTTTTTTTTCTATTTTTGCAAAAAACATCATTGGTATTTTGATAGGGATTGCACTGAATCTGTCGATTGTTTTGAGTAGGATGGACATTATAATAGTATTGATTCTTCCAATTCATGAACATGGAATATCTTTTTGGTTTCGTTTCTTTTGGAGTCTTCAGTTTCCTCTGTGAGAGTATTATAGTTTTTATGGTAGAGATCTCTCTCACTTTTGGTTAAGCTAATTTCTAGATATTTAATTTTATTTTTGTCTCTTCTGAATGAAATTACTTTTTTGGTTTCTTTTTCAGGTTATTCACTATTGGCATATAGAAATGCTACTGATTTTTGTATGTTGATTTTATATCCTGCAACTTAACTGATTTTGTTTGTCAGTTCTAATACTTTCTGGTGGAGTCTTTAGGTGTTTCTACAAATAAAGATAATTTGACTTTTTCTTTTCCAATTTGGATATCCGTTCTTGTCTGATTGCTCTAGCTAGGACTTCTAGTACTACGTTGAATAACAGTGGTGAAAATGAGCATCCTTGTTGTGTTTTAGATATTAGGGGAAAGGCTTTCAGTTTTTCTTCCATTCAGTCTGATACTGGCTGTGGGTCTGTCATATATGGCTTTTATTAAGCTGAGGTATGTTCCTTCTATACACATTATTTTGAGGATTTTTGTCCTGAAGGAATATGGAGTTTTAGCAAATGCTTTTTCAGCATCAGTTGAAATGATATGATTTTTGTCCTTCATCCTGTTGATATATGATGTCTCATAAAAAAATCGATTTGCATGTGTTGAACCATCTTTGCATCCCAGGGATAAATTCCACTTAGTCATGATAAATGATCTTTTTAACGTAGACTTCAGTTTGTTACTATTTTGTTGAGGAGTTTTGGATCAATATTCACTGGAGATATTGGCTCGTAGTTTTCTTGATATGTCTTCGTCTGGTTTTGGTATCGGGATAATACTGGCCTTAAATAATGAATTTGAAAGTATTCCCTCCTCCTCTGTTTTTTGGAATAGTTTGAGTAGGACTGGTATTCTTCTTACACGTTTGGTAGAGTTCAGCAGTAAAGCCATTGGGTCCTAGGCTTTCCTTTACTGGGAAAATTTTTATTACAGCTTTGACCTTGTTGGTTGTTGTTGATCTGTTCAGGTTTTGGATTTCTTCATGGTTCAGTCTTGGTTGGCTATATGTGTCTAGGAAGTTATCTATATCCTTTCTGTTTTCAATTTATTGGTGTATAGTTGCTCATAGTAGCCACTAATGAATGATCTCATAGTAGCCACTAATGATTCTTTGAATTTCTGCAGTATCAGTTGTGATGCTTCTTTTCTTCATCTTTGATTTTATTTATTTGGGTCTTCTCTCTTTTTTTCTTGGTTAGTTTGGCCAAAGATTTGTCAATTTTATTTATGTTTTCAGAAAACCAGTTTTTTTGTTTCATTGATATTTTGTATAGTTTTCTTCATTTTGTTTATTTCTGCTCTTTTATTATTCCTTTTCTTCTACCAAGTTTGGGTTTGGTTTGCTCTTGCTTTTCTGATTCTTTAAGATGCATTGTTAGGTCACTTATTTGAGGATTTTCTTATTTTTTGATGGAGGCACTTACAGCTATCCTACTGTGGCTGAGCTCGTATCCAAGATGCAGGAAAAAATCCTCTTTATTCTTCACTTTCTTCTCCTCAAGCAGAAGAAAGAAGTCACTTCTGTTGCTCTCAGCGGCACTGCTTGGGGTTGGGGGAGGGATGGTTCAAGCACTCCTTTAGCTGCTCCATCTGTTGTCTTTCTAGGTCACTTGCCACCCTAATCCACTGGCTCTAAGCCCAGCCCAGCACTAGGAGTTGCAGTCCTTGTGTCCTAGACTGTTTTTCAATTTTACCTAGAACCCTGGAGCACTTTGGCCCATGCTTCCAAGGCCTTCCAAGAAGCTCAGGTTCTGCCCACTGGGACGGGTGATTCTCCTCTGGCTAGGTCTGGTCCAAATGCTCCCTCCATGTGTGGGCTTCAGCTGAGCCCAGCACAACTTTGCTCTCCACTGCGACAGAGCGGCAGTGAGTTCAATGTGAAGTTCTCCCGTTGCTGCACTTTCCCTCCCCCAAATGCACAGACTGTCTCTCTGTGCCATTGGCTGCTGCCAGCAGGGTGGCATTGGTGATTCAAACTGTCTCTCACCCTTTTCAATGCCTCTTTCATCAATATGAAACTAAAACTAGGTACTATGATAGCTCACCTGATTTTTTGTTCTTATGATCATGCTTTTTTTGTGTGTGGTTATCTGTCAAAATTTGATGTTCTTGTAGGGAAAATGAATAGTGTAGGCTTCTATTTGGTTATCTTGCTTTTCCCTCCTTTTCATTTTTAAGATGAGAAAAACTCACAGTCAGCAAATGTCTACTGAGTGCTTTAGCCAAGCTCTGTGCAAGGGAGGGTCCTTACCCTCATGGAGCAGAAATCCATCATGAATGACAGGCATTAAACAAGTAATTGTAAATAATTAAGTAAAACTTTATAATCAGATAAAAATGACATGAAATATCAGGTGCTCTGGGAATATAAAACAAAGATTGCCTATGGGTTTGGGGAGGTGTGGATAGGAGTTAGCTAGGTTAAAGGAAGGAAGTAGAATAAAGACAGCATTCAGAGTATGAAAGCTATGCAAAGGCCCTGAGGTAGGAGAGAATATGGCACATACCCAGAACCAATAGGAAGCATAGTGTGACTGGAGCTCAGAGAATGAAGGTGGGAAGTGGTTGAGATGGAGATGGAGATGGGGATGGGAGTCACATGAGGAACATGGCAGACTATAGGGGAGGAGATCACAGAAAAGGTGAAGTTCAAAGGTTCCTGGAGAAGTTAGAAGGAAATGGAATTCTCACTACCTCGAGGCAACCTCACATGGGTGTTGCAGAGTTGTTTCCAATATGTCAAAAATGGAAATAATCTCTCCTCTTTTCAGTACCCATCTCCTGAAATTTCCTCCCGAGCCTCTTGCCCCAACTCTTTACTCTGTATCCTCTCTTCTGGTAAATGATATCAACCTGTGACTCAGAAGCCTCATTAAGAACATAATAAATCTGAGGATAGTGTTACACAAAACTTCTAGTAACAGTCACCTGCTCCACGTGATTGGTCATCATGCCCTGACAAGTCTCTAATCCTAACAGCTTTCAAAACAGCAGTCCCTTTTCCTCTACCTCCAGAGACACTGCCCTGGTTCAGTCTCTCAGTTTCTCTTGCCTGGATCATTACAGCAGCTTCCCAACATTTCTTCCTATCTCCATTGAGTGCAGTACCCAGCTGCCAAGATAGCCTTTTTCATACTCAGACATATGGACATGATTCTTCTCCATATGAGAAAAAACTTTTGCCACTTTTCCCATTGTCTGGAATATAAAATCCAGACTTCTCAGCTCAGTGTACATGCCTTTTGTGGTCTGGAACTCTTTAATATTATCTTTTGCTGGCCATCTCAGGTATATTTCAGGGCTATTTGCAACATCTGCACTTATGTACATCAGGCTATAAATCCCCTTTTCACTGCATCCATATGATAATCCCAACTCATCCTCAAGGTCAAGTGTTCGCTGCTCCAGAAAGTCTCCTCTGCCTTTCTCACTCCAGGCAGGTTACAGCCTCTTCTCCATGCTCCCGTGGTGCCATGGACACGTAATTATCACACTGTCACAATTGTGAGTCTGCTCTCTGTTGCTTATACTTAACTGAGCTGCTTCGGGCTAGGAATTAACTGAACCTTGTTAATTTCCAAATTCCCTGAACCCAGTATAGTGCCTGGCATAAGGCAGATGTTCAATGGGAATGAGGAGTGGGATCTCTTTCTTTGGCAGGCTACTGAGAAGAAGAGCTGTATCTTCAATTTTGCTTAAGTATGCAAATTCTCACCGTGGAACAACTTTGAGATTTTGAATTAGAGCCTAAGTTAGTCAGGAATTGTATCTCACACATTTGAGTTGTAAGTACATCATATCAGAAACCACTTGTGAATTTTCAGTGGTAGCCCATTGTCATTAGATGTATTTAATTTATTATTATGATACCCTCCCAAAAGGACTTAAAGTAGCTTATAAAGATAACAGAAAGTTCCAGAAGATAATTTTGGTGGTCACTGTAGGTTGTGATTTTCCTCCTCTTTCTCTCAATCAATCCCTGATTTTGTCCACGTGATAATGGGCCCAACAAAAAAACTATTACATTTCCCAGGGTCCCTTCCAGCTGGGGTTGGTCATATGATAAAGTTCTGTGTAATGAAAACAAGCAGAAATGGCACATGCCTTTTTATTTCTGTGCTTCTCCTCTCATCCCCAGAATGAGGATCCAGTGCTGGAGTAGAACTGACATCTTGAGACCACAAGACAATTGTTGGGGAGAAAGTCTCCTCTCCTGTCATGTGAACAAAATAAGACTCTACTTTGTAAGCACCCGTCTGAGGAGTTTCTCATGCTTACAACCAAACCTAATACCCAACTGATAGAATAAGAGTCAGTGAAAAATATGAAGCAAAAGAAAAACATACATGGGAACATAAAGCAAAACCAGGAATCTATCTACAGTGTGTACTAAAAGTATGTACCATGAGGTGCTGTATGCTCTCCACAGGCAAGTCAGATATTCTTTTCTAAGATAGCTAGAGGACAATAAGAGGAGAGAGATGTGGTCAGTTATTTGTCCATAAGAGAAAAGCATACTTATCCAGAAAAAGAAAATAAATTTTGATCGCAAGACAAGACAGATATATATATATATCCTTTGTTTTTCTATTGCATGAAAAACAGTGTTCTTGTCAGTATCCCTACAGCAACAGATGTCTCTGCGTAGTTCTAGTAACTGATGGTCTCATCCAAAGTGCAGTGAGGAAAACAATTAGGATATTTAAACAAATAAATGGACCACATATCTTTCAGGCAATCCTTCATAGCTAGGCTTCCTCTACTCTTTTCTAGGTGAACTACATTAAAAATCTTATGGAAACTGCAGACCTCTGAATAGAAAATTGCACATACACACCAAATTTTACCAACCATTTAAAGGAGTCACAGAGTTAAGAGTTTGAAAAGTCTAGGTTAAGAACCTAGTCCCAATCTGTACTCTTGAGGTTTAGCAGGAGTGAGGACTTACAAGATGTTTGTTTTCATGTATGATGTTTGTTTTCATGTAAGTATGATTACACTGTCATGTAAATATGATGCGTGCGTGCACATGCGCATGCGTGCGCACATGCATTGTGGAGATAGGTAGGCCCCTTGCTTTGAATTAAGGGTTTCACAAAGACACATGCTTGAATGCATGGATACCTACAATGCCAAAGGACTCACACTGGCAGGACTTGACTAACTTCATCAAAATCAATTTTAAACCTATGCCAAAGTGCAAACAAATGAACAAACACAATTCCAAAATCTGATGCCTTTTTCCAAAGCTACAGTGATTTGTAGGCACTAGTCATCTTGACTGTGTTTTTATATCCCTAGAAAAACCTACAGTTGTCACTTCTTGGTATGTCTTCTGAAGTAATTATTTGCAAAACATAATCCAAAGTTACCACATGGAGAGATTTGCCATGTGAAATTAATGAGCAATAAACCAGTTATAAGTTGGGGAGAATCATAAAAAATTATGAATTTGGTTGCAGAATGGTTGACCTTAGCTTTTAGAACCATCGAGGTCCTTCTTTGTGGTAATATTCATACAGCAGGACCAGTTTTCTTTCTTTTTTTTGAAAATAAAAGAAAGTAAAACAGTTGCTAGAATTATCAGTGCATAGTTGTAGTAACTGATAGTCTCATCCAAAGTGGAGTCAAGAAAACAATTAGCGTATTTAGACAAATAAATGGACCACATATCACTTTTTCTTTTTTTAAAATTAAAGTCATAGTAAAACTCTCATGTAAAAACTACATTACTTATGTGTAAGGGAATTGTTGATTTTCTAATCTTTTTAACAGGAAGGTTGGTTCTTGATAGCTAGATGAGTAATGAAAAATGGTTATCAGATTGGGAGAAAATGCACAGTCTGTCTCTGTTTTAATTGTTTGGCAATTGTTAACTGCCCAGTCAAGAGACCTTTCCTTCCATCCTTTTCTCTTATACTAGGTAGTACTCTTACAAAATTCTGGAGACATCGATGTCAATTCTTTAAACTTTTTCTTGTGTGTGGAGATTAGAGTCTCCCTATGTTGACCAGGCTGGTCTTGAACTCCTGGCCTCAACCGATCCTCCCGAATCAGCTCCCAAAGTCCTGGGATTATAGGCATGAGCCATCACACCCAGCCTAACATCAGTCTTCTAAATTCAAGTAGTTTGACTCAGCCCCATTGAAAGGCTTGTAATAGTCAGTAAGAACTGCAAAAGTCTTACTTTTATTTTTGAAGGAATTTTTCTAAGATAAAGGGCCCCTCACTTGCAGCAGCCCTGGTGATATGGGAGCTGCTGGTTGCATTCTAAGTGGGCAGGGAGAGTCAGGTTGCAATCTGGAAAGCATTTTATTAAGCATTTCTGATGGGAGATCTCAGAAGAAATCTCCAAGACTGAAAATTTCTTGTGATTTCTTTTCTCATTCTAAAATGTACCTAATTTGTGCCTAGTTTTGTGTTTGTAATTTTATATTCTTAAAGGTAGAGCTTCAAATTGTATAAGCTCCAGATTTCACAAAACATGAAACTGCCCCTGTATGAAGTCCAGTAGATGCTTATTTCCCTGAGAACCTCAAATTTACTATTTGCCAAGAAGCTGGCATAAGGTTTACACAGGACAGCCACTAAACTATCTAGAACCATTTACCAAATCCCAGGTTGTATCCCAACAGAATTTGACAAAAAGATGAGGGGGAGGCTTATCAATTAGTCAAGTGCATTATCAATGTGAATGCTGAAGCAGGTTCTTTGTTGTTCATTTCTTTTTTTTTTTTTTTTTTTTTTTTTTTT